>PVJN01047615.1:0-15926 GCA_004026805.1 Lasiurus borealis
TACAGATAGAAACAGAAAATTATAAACCTGTTAGGTTGTTCCCCAATATATATTCAATCCTCTCACACAATGTGTAGAACTCCCAATTTTAATGGGGCATGTAGTCACACAGAACAATGTTTAATCTCTTGACCTTTGTCGCAGCTAACCATGGCCATGTGATTGAGTTCTGGACAGTGAAATGTGATTAGAATTTTTTTCTGTATAACTCTTGAGCCACTGCTGTCCCTCATCTCATTTTCCCTTTTCCCACTGGCTCCAGTGTGAACATGGTGATGAGCCATTTTGGACCACTTGAACGAAGGCACTATCCTAGAGTTGAGCAACAAGATAGCAGAAGCCTGGTGCCCTGGATCTCCCACTGGACTGATTATTCTTGCACTGGTAAGGAAGATAGAAATGTATCTCTAAATGGTAAGTGAGGGAAAAAATGTTATGTTGGGTCTCTGTTATGCACTACTTGGAAACCAAAGATGTTCATAGCATACAGTGTAGGGTGGGAAGGAGGGGGGCGGACATTCCTGGAAGCTTTGGTGATGAAGATTCTTATAGTTGAAGTGTGAGCTGGGTTGAAACAATGATGGGTGGAAATAGAGAAAAGTCAATCTAAATGAAGTCCATGACATTGAGCAAAGTCACAGAAAAGATCATTTGGAAAGTGAGTAAAGAGAAGGTTTGTGCAAATTGATGGTTTCCAAACCAACTCATAATCATATCACTTGGAAAGCTCAAAAACTGATGCCTGGGTCCCAGCATCAAGTATTATGAGTGCAGTAAATCAGGAATGGGGAACCAAGAATCTGTATTTAAAAGGTCCCAGATGATTCTGATGATAGAAAACACTGTGTCTGCAATAAGAAGCAGTTAGAATGGGACCAGATCATGGAGGGAGGGCTTTCAAAAGCATGTGAAGAATCTACTGCTCCCCAAGACTGTGCTTGGCACCACCTGAACTTCTTAGATTGTGCTTTTAAAACTCATTGTCATTAACACCTACAGAAGAGAAAAATCCAGGCTTTTCACTCTGCCTTTGCTGGTGTGTGTGTGTCCACACTTTTTCCTCCAGTTTTGGCTAAAGTAGAGCAGTTATTGTATAAGATTTCTGTCTTGATAGAGAAGTGTGGGTGAAGTAGGAGAAAAGACAGTTCACTTGAGGAAAGGAGGTCAAAGATCTGAGCAGTCAGGATAGTAGAAGCTTCGTCTACATTTACCTTTAAATCTCTAAGAATTCAGAAAACAGTAACTTTCAAGAGAGTGACAGGATCCAGGAGTAAAAAATCTTTGAGAAAGAAGGGAAATTCACTGGTATAATAATCTAGTATCATGGGAGTTAAAGCTGAGAGTTTCAGTAAGGAAAGGAGAATGGCATTTTCTTCATGCATTTTTAAAAATCCTCTAGTGAGGATATTTTTTTCCATTGATTTTTTAGAATGGAAAAGGGGTGGGGGGAGAAGAGAGAAACATTGATGTGAGAGAGACACATTGATTGGTTGTCTCCCCCACATACCCCAAATAAGGCTGGGAATGGAACCTGTAACCCAGGTATGTGCCCTTGACCAGGAATCAAACCTGTAACTCTGGTGCATGGGACATGCTCTATCACTGAACTACACCAGCCAAGGTTATTCATACCTTTTTTTTTTTTTGGTGGATAAAACTGTTTTAATGATAAAAAGTATTGTAGGCCAGCCAGTGTGGCTTAGTGGTTGAGTGTTGACCTAACCAGGAGGTCATGGTTTAAGTCTCACTTAGGGCACATGCCCAGGTTGTGAGCTCAAACTCCAGTAGGGAGTGGGCAGGAGGCAGTCAATCAATGATTCTCTCTTATCATTGATGTTTCTGTGTCTCACTCCCTCTCCTTTCCCCTCTGAAATCAATAAAAAACAAAACATAAACTACAGGATGCCTAGGACCAAACCAAGAGGGTCAGACCTGCATTGCCACCATTTGTTCACTATCCAGATACCACTGCTGACGTGTACACATAAGGAACTGTTTGAAATTGAAACTGGGACTCATAACTATTGGACACTGAAACTGGGACTCAAACATTTTTTTGCTCTTATAAGTTTATTTCTAGCCTGCAAAGGCAAGATGTTTTTAAAGACCAGAATCAGGGCTGGGAGGCGGGCTGGGGGGTGGGGAGGAGAAACAGATTCAGAGGCAAAGAAGCAATGAACAGATTGTCATGCTACAGTGGGAAGACAGGAGAGGTTGCGGGGGTGGGGGTGAGGGGGAGGGGGCAGGAGTTGTAAGAGATCAACTGAAGGACTTGTATGCATGTATGTAAGCATAGCCAATGGATACAGGGCATTTGAGAGGTTGGGGGAACAGGTAAGAGCATGTACTGGGGGGTGAGGAAGCTTTGGGGGAAGGCAATAGGGAAAAAAAAGATACATATGTACTACTATTTGTAGTATTTTAAACAATAAATATATATATTTTAAAAAAAGAAAAAACAAACAAAATTGTCCGGTAAGAGGAATTCCAAGAGAAAGCCCAGGTGGTATCCTTGAAATAAGTCAGACCGAGGCTCTCATCTGGCTCTACCCCTTGCCAACTGTGTAACCTGGAGCATAAGGCTCAATTTCTTTACCAGGAAAAATAGAGAAAAAAAAGGCATTGCTGTGGAGATGAAATGAGGAAATGTATGTACAAATACCTAGCTCAGCTTAAACACCCAATAATGTCACAGAAATGTTAGCTGCCCTCCAGACACTGCGTTCTTGCTCTGCCTATTGTGTAGGAGGTGGAATAATTCAGGGGGTGGAGGTGGTGACCTAGAGATAAGGATTGTAAACCTGCCCCTGGCATCCGTTCACTGTAGACCTGGGGACCCTGGCACTCTGCTAGAAGTGGACCGTGCCATCATGTGTCACTAGCCCCTGGATAAATAATTCAACCTTGTTATTATTTAGCACTCTGTGGTCACTGCTGGAGACCAGCCACAGTCAGGCCAGGCCTCCGAGGCACCGAAGGGCTCTCATAGACTCCCCTGCAAGCTCAGCCTTCAGCCTTGATTTCCATTAGTTCAGGATGGAGGAGAAAGGGCACATTCTGGAAGTTCCCAGGGTGCTGCATTGTGACTTAGTGAAAATAAAAGGGCTTAATTACTTTGGGCTAAAGTACACAGGCATTTGACATTTTGAAAAATGATTTTATGACATTTCTTTGGTAGGTCTGGACCAAAGGCAGCTGCTTACACTTTAGGGAGGTGACAGAAAAGAGAAGGAAAGCAAGCAAGTGAGGAATCTCAGTATTTTAATTATACTCCCTTATATTTACAGAGTGCTTCATACTTTGCAAAGCAGCTTTACGTTCATCTCTAAATCACTTGATATTTACAATCACTCAACAAACAAGGGCAGGGGGTGAAAAAATTGTGCCATTTACTAACGGGATGCACCCTGGCAAATTAACTTTTCTGACCTCAGTTTTCTGTTCTTTGAAATGGGGATTTTTCCTGCTATGAAGGCTCATGGTGACAATTAAAATGAAATGCAAATGATAAACTAAGACCCTGGAATAACTAATAACACAGAGCGGATGGTCACTAGCTGAGAATTTCCATACTGTCCCATTATACAGATGGGAAAACTGAGGAGAGAGAGAAATAATGTGACTGCATAAAGGGAAAGGAACCATTATCTGGGTGATGCCTGGTCCAGGAATGTTTTTCATATAGACTCTCAGGAAAGGCTAAGTCAAAAAACAAAACAAATTCTGCTTGTCATGTTTCCCCCTAAGTTTCATACTGGAATAGGATCTGAAATGAATGTGTGGGGTTCCTAAGAAGCAGGATGCGAGGCAAATGGGAGAAGAGAAACCCACTGTGGAAGGCAATAGCCAAACAGATGGATGTGGGAAGAAGAAGGCTCATAGTGAGTCTGGCTTCTGCCAGGGTGTCTTCTCTGCCAAGCTTCCAGTGGAACAACTGGCAGAGCACACAGAACAAAAACCGTCCAGAGCTAGAAGAAGTTCCAGCACAGGCTGGGAGGACCTGCCAAGCAATGCGTTGCCAAATCAAGGCCGGAAATGATCTTGACAGATTGAGTGAAGTGAATAAGATGAAATCCAAAAGAACTAAAACCAAGGTCATGCATTGGGTTCCAATACCCTATAGTGCAAAATATTGAATAAGATAAACTAACTTGAAAGCAGAAAATGCTTTCTACTTCCCTTCTGAAATGGCAGCTAATCAAAAGGCTCTCTCATTATATCTCACAACAACAGATGAAAATCTAAAACTCAGAAAAGCTAAGAGTAGCAGATCAGGAGTTGGGAATCGCTACTCTGTCTCCCACTCTATATAAGTTGTGAATCACTCGACTTCTCTGGGCCTCAGTGTGGTTTTTTTTCTTGGAAAATTAGTGGGTTGGTCTCTTCCTTGGCACTGCCTCTGGAGGTGGCAGCCATGTACTGGGGGGTGAGGAAGCTTTGGGTGGCAGCCATCTCCTACTTAGCACCATGCCTACCCTCAGACACCTAGAGAAACCCAACAGTGTCAAAAAGAAGACCAAGAAGTTCATCTGGTACCAATCAGACCTATATGTCAAAATTAAGTGGAATTGGAGGAAACCCAGAGGCATTGACAGCAGAGTGTACAGAAGATTCAATGCCAGATCTTGATGCCCAACATTGGTTATTGGAACAAAAAAACAAACAAACACTCCACAATACACATGCTGCCCAGTAGTGTTCAGAAGTTCCTGGTCCACAGTGTCAAGGAGCTAGAAGTGCAATAAATCTCACTGTGCTGAGATTGCTCACAACATCTCCCCAAGAACCGCAAAGACATTGTGGAAAGAGCAGCTCAGCCAGCTATCAGAGTCACCGATCTCAAGGCCTGGCTGCACAGTGAAGAAAATGAATAGATGGATTGTCTACACTTTGTATTTGTGTTAATAAAACCATAGAATTCTGCCTTGTAGCAAGAAAAAAGGAAGGAAGGAAGAAAGGAAGGAAGGAAGGAAGGAAGGAAGGAAGGAAGGAAGGAAGGAAGGAAGGAAGGAAGGAAGGAAAGGAAGAAGGGTGAGAGGGAAGGAAGGAGGGAGGGAGGGAAGAAGGGAGAAAGAAAGAAAACTGGTGGATTGAACTACTAGATAATTCTTTGGTTTATTTTAACCTTAACATATCTCATTTTAGCCAAGTCAAGAAGACTTGATAATTTTAGTTGACTGTAAGTTCAGTAAGGGCAAATAGTAATGGATGCAGACTTAGGGTATATAGGACTACAGTGGTCCTTTAAGACAAAGCAATAGTACAGCTGACCTAAATTTCTGGGAAGATCTCTTTATAGTAGTCATTTAGGGGATAGGGCATAATTTGAGGGGTTTATAAAAATACTAGGGTCTGTTCAGAGAAAACTCTTCCGTAATGTGACAGATCGTATTTGAATTTGGAAATGCCGAGAAACTGGAAATATTTACTCTCAAGAAGAAAATCCTGAAAAGAAACATAATAGTTATAATTCCAATATCTGACAGGCTACAGCTCAAAAGATGAATCAGGATTATCTGAGCTCTAATTTCTGGCAGACAAAGTCGGTTAACTTAAGCCAAACATATGAATCTGCCTCTGTGGAGCCAGGAGCCCCATTATGCAGAGAGGAGAGGCTATTGCCAGCACCCAGGGACCAGCTTGGGGAAGGCATAAGCTGAAACTCGATGCATTCCCAGATCTCTTCTACTAATAATTCTGAGATCTGAGGGTTCAAATCAAGGAAGGAGCAGAAGGGACTGAAGATAAATCAGAGAAGCAGGGTAAAGGGAGGTGAAGAGAAGGCTGCAGGCAGTGATATTAGACCTATTAGCAAGTTAACAAGAGGCTACATGGCCAGAGCAACCTGAATGAGGGGCAACTGATTAGAGTGGGAAGGATGGGTCAGCAGAGATCAATGGCTTCCAGTTTCTGTTGGTTTTGCTAGATTGTTGGATCCCAGAGAGCGGAGATCTTGTTTAGATCATTCTGCTTCCCCATCAGTTAGCTCCTGGCACCACTTCAGACACACCACTGGTGCTCAATAAACATCTTGTCAAGTGATTGCATGAATGGACAAAGGAACAGCTGGGGTTCAATAAACAGTTCTTGACTCAATTAATTAATAAATTAATGGAAAATTGACTCACACTTTCATTCTGATTTCAGGAGGGTGAACCTATGAGAAAGGAAGCTCACAGAGAAGACAGAGATGGAGGTGATAAAAACTAAGGAAGCAAGAAACATGTTGCAGGGAGGAAAAGAGAGAAATGAGAAGGAAAAACAAAATGCAAATAAAGATCAGTGACAGAGGACTGACTGTCAATACTGGTTTTCAGGAATGATACTCCATCCATCCATCCATCCATCCATCCATCCATCCATCCATTCATGAAGTCATTCCATTATTCATTTTTTCATTCCTTTGACCAGCCTTTATCAAGGGCCTACTATCATTCCAGCTTCTAAGGACTACCAAAGACACCATGAGGCATAAAATCCAGCTACTGCTTGTAATGCCTATGCCAGAGGCTCATTAAAAAACTCAATATAAACAGGTATAGATATAGATAGAGATGAAGATATAGATAGATATAATATATAGATATAGAATGTATGAGGGCTCAGCATCATATACCAACCCTATAGTTTTCTAGGCCACCAGGGTATGAATTGAAGGGGAGCTTTAGGAATACTATTTTAAAAGAATTTCTCTGGCTGCCTCTTATTCATTCTGTGGCACCTCAAATTCTCTGCTTATAGTTCTGAGAGTTCCCAGAGGGTGATACACTATTTATCGAGGCCCCAGGGTACCTGAGAGCAGCCTTCTCCCCTGCTCTGCCTTGCTGAGCTCAGGTTTTCAGCCATTGTCTGTGGCATGTGCAGTAGCCACAGAGGGTGCCCGCCAAAGCCTGATGCACTGGGTACCCCCAAGTGCTGGTGTTGTTCTCCAGGACTTGTGCTGAAGCCGCTCATGTCCAACATCTGCCCATGCCCCAAACCTGGCATAGGTATCCAGAGAGACGCTCTCCCTCTTCCCACTGAGGCAGAAGTTGCTGGTCCTAAAGCAGCAGCTATCTTAGACCATTGGCAACTACCTCCATCATTGTGAAGATAATCTTTTATGTATTTTTTGTAACTCTTCCATCAATAAGCATTCAGACCTCAATCCAATGGGGCTGGGCAAGGTCATTCTGAGCCACAAAATCCATACTCTTACTCCCACACCATTGCCCTTAATTCTAACTCTTATGACTCCCTTCTCTCCTCTCTTGGAATAAATTCTTTCCCAAGGAATCCCTTGGTTCCTCCTGCAAATCGACCTCTACTGTTGGCCTCCCCTCAGTCCACCAAACTGGAATGGTCCCCCTCTCAAGAGACCAAATGAGTTGTAGAGGAAGTTGTCTACATCCTAAATGGTGTGCAGCTTGGAACACTGGGTTGAAGATTCTTGGGCCTCATTTAAGCTTAGCAGGACAGAGCACAGTGCAGTGATTAATTATGGATTCATTCACATGCATTGGAAGCATTAGGTCACCACGTGTGTCACATCTACACCCTCCCTGAGCGAGGTCACTGTTTGCCTTAGAAGAATAATAAGTGGGTAGGAAGGGACTTAAGATTTGCTTATACCAAAACTTAATAATGGCTCTCTCATTATATCTCCCAACAAAAGAAGAAACCTAAACTCAGAAAAGCTAAGTGATTTACTTTAAAACAGACAGCTACTAAATGGCAGAGTCAGGACCCACACCTAGGTTTACTGGACTCCAAAAGCCATGCTTGATCCATCATCCCGCATGGTCTCCTAGTGTGTAGGCTGAAGTGGATTAGACCACAGGATCACTGTGGGAGTGATAAGGACTTGGGTCTTATCCTAGATAGAGCTTTATTCAAGCACCACACATAAGCAGTCATTTAGTAACTTACCCTGGCAATGATGGCTGATAATGATAAAGACTGTGGGGATGTTGCCCAGGTCCCCTTCCTCATAAAGGGTTGGACTTCACAGCAGTGGAGAAAGGGTTGGTTGCCCCCAAAGGTATTTTTATATGTGATAGATTTCAGACTGACTCCTGATCATTTCAAAATGCACATATTCATCACCATTATCCAAGCCCCACAGGACACTTGGTCAGGAGATTCACCCAAATGCTTTTCTTAAATGCAGACTCTGTCTTTGTTCTCCTTGCTGACACCAACCACAGAGGGCTGGTCACCTTTGCTTCCAGCTGCCCCTGACCATCAAGGGCTGGATTGTGTGCCTACAGCTTTCCCGTGGCATTTTCCAGTTTAATAAAATACGACACACATATGCTTCAGTTCCACTTTTATGTACATCCATCCAATTGTAGGCACTCCAATTAAGGAGTGTTAAGTTTCCAGGAGAGGCAGTAGAGTCCGCTCCTGTATCTGCCCAACTCCATGGCAAACGTTAGCAATCCCCTCTTCCCTTATTACACAGTCCTCTAAGTGCAGGAAGTGTAGTTCCAACCAGGTTGGCTACTGACTCGGATCAGTAATGGATCATCGCTGGTGTACTGAGCCCTGAGCCTGGTGCTGATCACTGTGGAGAAGATAAGAAAAGATGGCATTCACAGGCCTGGTACATTGGCCCTGCTCTGCTCGTGTTCTCTGGGACTTGTGCTGGGACCACTTATGTCCAAAGCCTGCTTATGCCCCACACAGGTTCTCTGCTGCCCTCTAAGAGATGAGGAGATCATTCAGGCACAACCATCCTGTGTAGCATTTTCAGGGGAAAGAGAGAGGCGGTGGGGATGGGGGTGGGGGTAGGGAGAGAAATGGAAAAGTCAGAGGTAAATGTAGATCTGCATTTTCAGGAAAGACTTCATGAAAGGTGTCAGGGGAGGGAGTACTTTGATAAGTTCCACTGCAGTAAGTTACCATGGTAAGTCCCTGAAGTGGACCCTGTCCTACTGTCCAGGCCTTCTGA
This sequence comes from Lasiurus borealis, assembly GCA_004026805.1. Classification (NCBI taxonomy): domain Eukaryota; kingdom Metazoa; phylum Chordata; class Mammalia; order Chiroptera; family Vespertilionidae; genus Lasiurus; species Lasiurus borealis. The sequence continues at coordinate 8,933 of PVJN01047615.1, forward strand.
CACCTGTGAGCAGGGCAGAGGGCAGCAAGCTGCTTTGGATCCTGACCAAATGAATCCGCATGCGATGAAATGGAAATGCCAACTCAAAAATCAAAAAGTGATGAGAAGTATGAAATCAAGGCTCAGTGTTTTTGTCTGCAAAGGCCATTTGGCCGACTGGCTGGTCTGCAGGCTGGGTGCTGCCAGCAAGGAAAGGCCACGGCCAGAGTGAGTTGAGGGTGGCAGATGACAGCCACCCAGGGTCTGGGGACAGGAGCATCTCTGCTCACCATCTGCCATGCTCCTTCCCCCTTCTCAGTCAGATGGGGAGGAGTCTTGCCTTTTGGCTAGGAACCACAGGGTGCCACCTCCTCCCAGCTTCACACCAAGAAGCAGAAAAGCAATGACAGATGCTCACTGAAGGCTCTGGGGATGGGGTGAGGTGAGAGGGCAGAGCTTGGATGGAAGCCACAAGTCTGTGTCTGCTAGGAGAGGGGCAGCTGGGGCAGGAGCGGAGCAGCCAGCCTGGACCCAGGAAGCCAATAGAGAGAGGCCTGGGGCAGTGCAGGAATCCTAGAGCCTTAGCAGAAAGGAGCTTTAACAGTGCTATACTTCAATCCCAGCTCCCATTTTACAGGTGAGGGGACCAAGACCGAGCAACACATGCTTGTAAGCAGCAAAGTGGGAGCTACAAGCTATGTGTTCTGATTCTCAGCTCGGGCCTCTTTCCACCAACAAATGCATGTCTTATGTAGCAGGCTTTTGCCCACAGGGCATGTGTCAATCTGTAAAAATGGATGTAATAGTAGTCCCTATGTCAGGGGTTGTTTTGAAAGTTAAATGAATAACTGCAGAATAAGCTTTCCCAGAAGTGGGTTTCATCACTCGGGCCATCCTGTTGCTCTTCTTTGTTGGTTCAGACTGACTAATTGATTTTTTCATGGATGAAAGAGTGCTCTGACTGGTCATTGATCGACTCGGCATAAAGACCTCTGCCTTTGTATCCGCCAAGAGAAAAGGGATGATATCTGGCTGACTATACATATCCATCCTCCACCTGTATCATCCTCTTTCTATAGCCTCCGTCTTCTTTTCATATGTATAAGACCTTGTCCTGCAGACAAGCTCCGAAACAAACAAACAAAACAAAACAGGCACCTTCCAATGCCTTCCCCTCCATCCCCAAGAACAGGGAGAGTGGGGGCAGGTGGCCCAGAAAGCCATCGAAGGTACCTGCCCTCTGTGCTCTTGGCCTCAAGAGCTGCAGGAGACATCACCAATGGCCTCCACCTCAATGCCCCAGATCTCAACCTGAAAGCATCATCTTCCACACATACAGGCTACCTTTCTCGGTTATATTGATAGCAACAGGATCACATGGTGACTAAGAATTCAGGGTATGGGAGACAGGATACTGGGTTCACCTACCATTTACTTGTAGGTGACATTGGGCTGGTTACTTAGTATCTCTATATATCTCAGTTTCCCTACTGTAAAATGGGGGGGAAATGGTACCTGCCTTAGAGGATAGTTGGGAGAATTCACCAGTTAACACTTCTTAAGCACCACCAGACAGGTGCGAGCTACCAGTATTAGCATTCCGTGCCCACAGGCACCACCCTTACTTTTCCTTAGCTCACAATGCAGGGCAGGCATGGCTCCAGTCAGGCTGGGCCAGGACTTTGTGCCCCACACATGCTTTATTTTTCTAACTTTGCCTGAGCTTATGCCAGGGCCTCCACCTTCCTCTCCACCCCACTTCCCTCCGGCCCAGTTGACCTCTGCTGAGAATGGGCACAGAAACTCCGGCTTTCTCATGGCCACCTTCTGGTTTTTGTAATGAGGAAGACCTTGCTTTTCAAAACATTTTTTTCCCCTCAGAAGCCTGGAATTTAACTGTCGACCATTGAGTCAGCTCTCCTAATATGGTCAGTCAATTCAGACAGTCAGGCCCTCTTCCTCTTTCCTGCCCCAAATGTTTAAAGTCACTAGTCAGCTTTCAAGAATCACTCACTATTTAAAGTGAATGACAAACCTGGCTGGTGTGGCTCAGCGGCTGAGCATCAACCCAGGAACCAAGGAGTTGTCAGTTTGATTCCTTAGTTAAGACACAGGCCTGGCTTGTGAGCTTGATCTCCAGGAGGGGTGTGTATAGGAGGCAGTTGATCAATATTTCTATCCCTCTCCTTTCCCCTCTCTCTAAAAATTAATAAAAATATTTTTTTTTCTTAAAAAAAAAGTGAAGGACAACATTTCCTCCCTAGCAAAGGCCCAAGGCACCTGTCAAGCATCTCACTTTGGTGGATTTTCCAGACTACATTGAGAATTGTTCAGTAAAGACAGACCTATTGGTCAGTTACTCAGCTGAGTGACTGACAGCCCTTCCAATGAGCTAGGCACAAGGCCCTGGGGCCAGCTCACAGGTGCCAGGCCTCTCGCACCCAGAGAACGTGAATCTTAACTTCTTTGAGCCCTCCGCCTTAGTTTCTTGGATCTGCCTTTAGTTTCCCCTCTTCTTGGGCACACTTAAACCCAAACTGGCTCCTGCAAAGAACCTGCTGGGGTCCTGCTTCCTCAGGGCTGGAAAACCAGCTCTCACGACTGCTGGTACAGCCTTGATGGATTCTGCTTGGCAGGGGGACAGTGGCCCAATTCTCCAATCGATACTGCTCAGTGGAGGCTTTTTCAGAACAGCCAAAGAAAAATAGAAAGCATTGTTTGCTTAGTAAGTGAATCTTTGCTGGATGGGGACTGTATTTCCTTCTTCTTCTCTTAGTTACCTATCAGTTACTCTAGCTTCTCTCCCCCGCTTCCCTTTCTTCTCTCTCAACGCAGTAAAGGTATTATATGTTCTACAGTAACAAGATAATTTGGGGGAAATGTAGAAAATAAATAAGTGAATACATGGATGGATGGATGAGGGGGTCACAGCAAACCATGGTGCTTGAGCTTGTCTGCCTCCTTTCTGAGGGACTCTTTCTCCACCTGGTTTCCTAATGTCACTAGGACAGGGACAAATTAAAGGTTGATCATGCTTTCCTGACAATGCCCTTTGCTTTAAATTGGGAGTCTCCTCTGGCACACTTGACGGTTGGGTTTGATGGAGTATTGTATCCTTCCTGTGTGATTTATTTGTAATCTAGCTATGTGATCACCAGGGAGCAGGTCATTTTTGCCCCTTTGCAGCCTGATTTCCAAACAAAATGGGTTCATCGCTTTTAACCTTATTGGATCTGAAATCAACTCACAAAGGAGTTAGACATAAAACTACATGGAAACCTAAGAGTATTTAGAAATATATATATAGGAAAAATCAAGATGGTGGCATAGGTAAACACCTAACCTGCTGCCTCCCACAACAATTTCAAAACTACAACTAAAAGACAATATGGACATCATCCAGAACCATAGGAAGGCAGGCTGAGTGGAAATTCTACAACTAGAAAGAAAGAGAAAAGCACACTGAGATTCAGAGGAGCTGCAGGAGGCAGAGGTACTGAGACACGTACACACAGAGAGGATGGGCAACTGAGTGCATGGCTGGCTTTCTCAAGCAGGAGGAAGAAAAAGATCCTGACTGTACTGAACTCGAGTTCTGGGTGAGACTCTGGGGACCCAGACTCATTCAGGGAAAAACTGGATTGTCTGGCAGCGAGTGGATCTTGAGAGCAACTTTCTCTCAGAGATGCTTGCAGCAATTATCAGGAGACACTGAGACACAGGGGCCTAATAGGGCAGAGCTGACAGGAAACCAATGCTGTTTGCTCTGCCCTGAGACTCAGCCCCATCCAAGCTGAGCACAGAGGCATTTGCAAGTCTTTTCTCATAAGGGTGTCTCCAGCACAGAAGTTCTCCCAATGTAGACACAACTGATATCCTCACAACCAACTGGCCTGGAAGTCAATTCCTCCCAGTGATACCAACAAAAATCAAGGCTTCACTACAACAAAACTATACACACAAAGGGGTGCACCAAGAGTGTCTACCTCAGGTAACTGAGAAGGCTGAGCCACTGGGCCCTATAGGATACCTAGCACACAATACCACTCTATCAACTCAGAGAAGCAGCCAAAATGTGGAGATAAAGAAACAGATCACAAATGAAAGACATGGAGGAAAGCAAATGACTGGATATAGAGTTCAAGACCACAGTTATAAGGTTTTTCAAGAATTTTCTAGAAAAGGCCAATAAATTTAGTGAGACCCTCAAGGATATGAAAAAGGACCAACTAGAAATTAAACATACACTGGCTGAAATAAAAAATATTACACAGAGATCTAACAGCAGACTAGAGGATCACAAGAATCAAATCAAAGATTTGAAATATAAAGAAGCAAAAAACACTTTACTGGAAAAGAAAAAAGAAATAAGAATCCAAAAATATGAAGATAGTGTAAGGAGCCTCGGGGACAACTTCAAGCATACCAACATCCAAATTATGGGGGTGCCAGAAGAAGAAAGAGAGAGCAAGATACTTAAAACCTATTTGAAGAAATAATGACTGAAAACTTACCCCACCTGGTGAAAGATATAGACTTACAAGTCCAGGAAGTGCACAAAACCCCAAACAAAAGGAATCCAAAGAGAACCAACAAAAGACACACCATAATTAAAATGTCAAGAGCAAAAGACAAAGAGAGAATATTAAAAGAGAAAAACAGTTACATACAAGGGAGTACCCATAGGATTGTCAGCTGATTTCTCAACAGAAACTATGCAGGCCAGACAGGAGTGGCAAGAAACATTCAAAGTGATGAATAGCAAGAACCTACAATCAAGATTACTTTAACCAGCAAAACTATCATTCAGAATTGAAGGTCAGATAAAGAGCTTCACAGATAAGAAAAAGCTAAAGGAGTTCATCACCACCAAACCAGTATTATATGAAAAGCTGAAAGGTATTCTTTAAGAAGAGGAAGAAGAAGAAAAAGGTAAAGATACAAATTATGAACATCAAATACATATCTATCAACAAGTGAATCTAAAAATTAAGTGAATAGCCCTAATCAGTGGATAGAGCATTGGCCTGTGGACTGAAAGGTCCCAGGTTCGATTCCAGTCAAGGGCATGTACCTTGGTTGCAGGCACATCCCCAGTAGGAGATGTGCAGGAGGTGGCTGATTGATGTCTCTCTCTCATCGATATTTCCAACTCTCTATCCCTCTTCCTTCCTCTCTGTAACAAATCAATAAAATATATAAAATAAATAAATAAATAAAAATCAAGTGAATAGAAAAAATCTGATGAACAGAATAATCTGGTGAAAATAATAGAATCAGGAGCATAGTAAGGGAGTGGATTGACAATACTCAGGGGAAAAGGGGTTTTTGGGTGTGGGAAGAAACTGGACAAAAATCATACACCTATGGATGATGACAGTGGAGGGTGGGGTAAGGGCAGAGGGTGGAGTGGGTACCGGGTGAAGGGAAGCTATGGGGAAAAAAAGGAACAATTGTAATAATCTGAACAATAAAGATTCATTAAATTAAAAACTAAATTCAAAACAACATATAAACAAGGCACCCTTGTCAAAGTCTCAGCTCTGGAGGGAGGAAATGAGGGGTGGTGTAAAAGCATGAATAAGGATAATTTTTAGCTGTGCTTTGACTGAGGAAAACAAACTTGAGAGGCCCATGCTAGTGAAGTATTTTATCTAATAAAAGAGTAATATGCAATTGATCATCACTCCAAGACATAAGATGGCCATCCCCATGTAGTCAAAGATGGCTGCCCTCATATGGACACAAGATGGCTGCCACAAGAGGGCAGTTGTGGATACTTAGGAGTGACCAGGCCAGCAGATAGCACAATTGTGGGAGTGGGGGGGACCCATGCCTGCAGGGGAGGGCAATTGAGGGGAACCAGGCCTGTAGAGGAGGGCAGTTGTAGGCGATCAGGCAACCAGGGAGGACAGTTAGGGGTGACTGGATTGGAAGAGGAGGGCAGTTGCGGGGGACCAGGACTGCAGGGGAGAACAGTTGGGCGAGACTCAGGCTTGCAGGGGAGGGCAGTTGGGGGTACCAGGCCTACAGGGGAGGGCAGTTGTGGGCAATTAGGCCAGCAAAGGGGGCAGTAATGGGTGACTGGGCCAGCAGAGGAGGGCAGTTGGAGGAGACCAGGCCAGCAGGGGAGGGCAGTAAGGAGGGACCAGGCCTGCAGGGAGAGCAGTTAGGGCCAAACGGGCCGGCCAAGGAGCAGTTTGGTGTCAATCAGGCTGGCAGGCAGAAGCTGTTGGGAGCAATCAGGCAGAGGCAGGAGAACGGTTGGGAGCCAACAATCCTGGATTATGAGAGGGATGTCTGATTGCCCATTTAGGGCCCATGCATGAATTTCTCTGGTGTCCCAGAGAACTAACGTGCTGGGTGTGGCAGGTACATTATCATGCATTGCCACAGCCAAGGGTAATACTAAAATATGTAACTTCCAGGAAGGATCAGATACCAATCTGTCAGAACTGATTCTGGCCACAGCTCTAGAACCGAGACTGCAATCTCCTGCTGGGTCCAACAGAGATGGATGTCTGGGGATTCCACAGGGGGTGGCTAGAGTGTTTGGAGTTGAGGGAAATCCAGGGGCTTGAGACAATGGCTTTTCACCTACTGCTATGGGTGCATTTGAGCATTCGAACAACTGGAACACTTCCACTGATGTGTACTAGCTGAGGAACAGCCTTGCAAGGTAGGTGCTGATATCCCCATTTTATAAATCAGGGTGCCAAAACTCAAAGAGTGAGTAGATTTCCTGAGGGCCCATGGCTCATAAGTGAACTAGTTCGTTGGGAAGGAAAGGATGTCAGAGTTGTTGGGAGGATGTGGGAGTGTCTGGGCCTCAGCTTTGGAGGGAGTAAAGGATTTCAGCTAGGAAATCTCCCCTGACAAGTTTCATCCGAGGAGCTTAGAGAAAAGCAGCCACTCATCAGATAGCTTACAAGGGGGATCTCAGAGCAGCTTCTTGCTCCCCAGGGAGCCCTGAATCTCTGTTAAATACAATGAAAACTCATCAGCCCTGCCCAGC
>PVJN01047616.1:0-15937 GCA_004026805.1 Lasiurus borealis
CAGCACGTTCATCATCGAGAAGCAGCCCCCTCAGGTGCTGAAGACGCAGACCAAGTTTGCAGCCACCGTGCGCCTGCTGGTGGGGGGCAAGCTGAACGTGCACATGAACCCCCCCCAGGTGAAGGCCACCATCATCAGCGAGCAGCAGGCCAAGTCGCTGCTCAAGAACGAGAACACCCGCAAGTACGTGCGTCCTTCCCAGCGTTTGGGCCCCTTTCCTCCGGGCCTGGCTGCGGGCAGGGGGGATCCCCCTCGGAAGCTTTCTGTGGGGAGCCGGCGCGGCCATGGCCTATTTGGCCCCAGGTTGGGCGCCTTCTGTGAGGCGCAGGCTCAACCAGGTTCGGTGAGCCTGAGGGGCGGTGAAGGGCTGAGGACAGACAGACGAGCGAGGGAAAGCTGGGACTCAGTGGGATGCTGTCCTCTCTGAGGGAGAGCTAGCGACAGCGCCACCGACTACAAGCCGCGTCCTCGTTTCATAGCCAGATGCGAGGCGGCAAAGTCAGGGCGTGGTCCAGATGTTTACAACATTCTCGTGGGTTTCCATCCTGTCCTCAGTTACAGGCACCTGAACTCTTATCAAGCTCACGTCACTCAGGCACGTGGGGCCACGTGTTGGGACCACAGGTTCAAGCTGACAATCACTGCTGCTGGCTCTCAGTGTGCTCGGGAGCCTCTGCCCTCCCAGCTGGGGCTTGCACGTGGCCGTGAGAGATCGGTGCCCTCTCATCGGTCCGGGCTGGGCCCTGTCCAAACACTGTGGCCGCTCCCCACGGCTTCCTGGGCTCAGCCGGTCCCAGGTGGGAGCCCAGCCGCCCTCTGGCCTCTCTGACTCAGTGAAGACAGTGAGATACGGCTTCACTTAGCAGGAATTCACTTAAGAAAACTTGTGTATATTTTATGTATATTTATTTCTCGTGTGTTTTATGGAGCTAACCTTTCTTCTCAAAGACAGATTTTTATTTTTTATATTTTTTATATTTTAAATGTATTTTTATTGATTTCAGAGGGGAAGGGAGTAGGAGAGAGAAACAGAAACACCAATGATGAGAGAGAATCATTGATCGGTTGTCTCCTGCATGCTCCCGACTGGGGATTGAGCCCGCAACCCAGGCATGTGCCCCTGACCGGAATCGAACCTGGGACCCTTAAGTCCTCAGTCTGACTCTCTATCCACTGAGCCAAACCAGTCATGGCATGACTTAAGTTTTTAAATACCTTCTGTGGTTCCTCCAACCCCAGCATGCCTCTCCCCGCTGTGAGCCGAGACCCTGCGTGGGTTCAGAGTGGCTCTCTCTCTGATTTGCAGTGACTACAGTGGCGAGATCTTGAACAACTGCTGTGTGATGGAGTACCATCAGGCCACAGGCACGCTCAGCGCCCACTTCAGGAACATGGTGAGGGTGGAGGAGGGGAAGAACAGATTCTCCCTGCTTGTCTGAGGACTCGGTCACCTGAATTTGCTCCTTTGCAGTCCCTGAAACGCATCAAGAGGTCTGACCGTCGTGGGGCAGAGTCAGTGACAGAAGAAAAATTTACGATCCTGTTTGAGTCACAGTTCAGTGTCGGTGGAAACGAGCTGGTTTTTCAGGTCAAGGTAAAGCCCTCCCTCAGCCGTGTGTCTGCGAGCACTTCGTTATATCCCACAAGAATTGTTTGCGTGACATAGTCCCCTTTTAAAAATATTTTTATTGATGAAAGTGAGGATGGATATTTGTTACTTGCTCTCCCCATCTCCTCCCCCCCCGCACTCCACACACAGACCCCAAAATGTCTCCATACTCTCTCTTTTAAAAAATAAAATAAAATGTTTTTGTTGATTTCAGAGAGAGGAAGGGAGAGATAGAAGCATCAATGATGGAATAAAATAATTGATCAGTTGCCTCCTGCGCGCCTCCTACTAGGGATGAAGCCCACTGCCCAGGAATGGAACTGTGCTCTCTTCCTGGTTTGTGGGTCAGTGCTCAACCACTGAGCCCCACTGGCCGGGCCATACTCTCTCTTCTCTCTCTTGTTCTCTGTGTAACTTGGGGAACTTAGTCCATCCTTCAAAAATACCCAATAAAACCTATCTTGCCAGATCTGAAATGTCTTACGATTTTGCCCATGTGGATGGAAAAGTCATGTGATGCCCGGAGCCGGTCGCATTCGGTGTCCCAGGTGACATTTACGGAAACTTGCAGAAGGATGAGCATAGTGTGATTGAAAAAAAAAAAAGAGACGGGGAAGGAGGTGTGGCTGCTGGGCGCTCAGCCCTTCTGTGTCTTCGCAGACCCTGTCCCTCCCGGTGGTGGTGATTGTCCACGGCAGCCAGGACAACAACGCGACGGCCACTGTTCTCTGGGACAACGCCTTTGCGGAATCTGTGAGTGGATCCCTTGGGCCTGCGGGTCTCCGGGTCTGGATGCTGGTGTCGTGAATCTCTTCCAGGTGTTAGCCCCGAAAGCGGAGCGGGGAAGGAAAACGCAGTTTTTGTTGGCGGGAGACAGAAAAGCGAATGTGTGTGTAGAAAATGAAAAGGGAGTGTGGGTGTAGAAAATGAAAAGAGGACGGGCTTGAAGCCAGGCCACAGTGTGAGGGCAAACCGCACCGTGTCCTCACCCTGTGGCTGTGGGACGTGCACTGTCCCTCCCTGAGCTTACGGCCCCTAAGTGGACACCACCCGGAATCAGCGCTCCACAGTGTTGTTAGGAAGATAAACTGCATAACATGCAAAGTGCTTGTCTCAGACTCCGTGCTCAGTAAGTTTTGTTTTCAGTCCTTGGGTGGAACCATACGTGGAAGTTGGGACTGCCAGGTTCCTTCTAGAACAGCGGTTCTCAACCTGTGGGTTGCGACCCCTTTGGGGGTCGAACGACCCTTTCCCAGGAGTTGCCTAAGACTATTGGAAAACACTTATTTCCCATGGTCTTAGGAACCAACATTTTCCTCAGTGTAGCAAAATGTAGCAATGTAGTTTACTGTTGTTATATGAAGACTGTTGCCCATGCTACACCACGATTCAAGACAAAATTTCATTTATTTGTAATTAGAAATAAATATTTCACAATATATAATTACATATTGTTTTTGTGATTAATCCCTATGCTTTAATTATGTTCAGTTTGTAACAATGAAAATACATCTTGCATATCAGATATTTACATTACAGTTCATGACAGTAGCAAAATTACAGTGATGAAGTAGCAACGGAAATAATTTTATGGTTGGGGGTCACCGCCACATGAGGAGCTGTCTTAAAGAGTCGAGGCATTAGGAAGGTTGAGAACCACTGCTCTAGAAAGACTTCTCAGGAGGTCCCTTTAGCTTACAAGTTGCTTCCTGTCATCCTCCTCCCAGTAAATGAGGGTGACGTTTAGTTTCCAAATTTGAGGTTCCGTGATTCACCCCAGGTCTCTCAGGAAGAAGCTGATGCTTTGACTAAGGGTAAAAACACGATGTGAGGGGTTTAGCCCCCCAGATGCTCTCTGGATGCCTCTGGTGTGCTGCCTCAGCATTTTCACACCGTTCCATAGGCCCAGTTCTGCGTGTGTTTCCGGGAGTGGCTAGTCTGTAAAAAGCATGATGAAAAGGTTCTAATTGTTATTTGGGACATAAAGGTATGTCCTTCTCTAAGGCGAACAATCTTACATTCTCAACAGTTTTCTTTACAGAACAGTATATTTGCTTCAGAGGGGAGATTCTTATCAGAAATTCTGCTATGCTGAGCTACAAACCCTGAGTTTGAGGCTCTTTTTGAAAACAATCTGCCGGTATCTTGTCCTGATAAGCCTGCTGGGTAGGATTGCCACATCTCTCATCTCCCTCTCTGCCTGTCCGCAGACCTCACTCCCCGGCCACTCCGCATCCCCCGCACCACGTCATTGCTGAATTATCTTGTCTCAATAAATTAGCATTTTTAAAAACATCTTCAGAATGTTAGGGTGCATTTATTTTACGCTGCTTTAAAATAAATACACGCTTATGGGAATTTGTCGAGACATTTGTGTGTATGTCATGATATAAGCGTATTGCAGCATTGCTTAGCTGAAGGTTGAAGGCTGACACAGAGGAGTCTGGTTGAATATGTTATTATCCTTCCATTAACATTAACTGCTTTTGTTGCAAGATTACGTGAACATACAATTCAGTGAGTACTTACCACTTGCTGAGGCCAGTGCTAATTATGGGAAGCACAGCTGTCTACCCAAGACAAAGCTGCAGGTGATACCAGAGCCCGTGTAAAATCTTATTATGGGAAGCACAAGTACTAATTTAGAGAAACTCGGGCGTATAACCCTGATGTAGCCACTTGTAATACAGTATCCTGTCCATCTCTATCTATATCAAAGCCTAATATGCAAAGTGTCCCCCCGGGAGTTCGACCATCTGAAGTTCCATCACTCTCTGTGATGTGTGCTGTCTACCAGAGGGCGGCATGAACCAAAGGGAGCCCCCAGCCAGTGGCCAGCAGCCACGAGGGACCCTATCCGAGCACAGATTTCGTGTTCTGGGCCTCTAGTTGTAGAATATTTAGCAGCCACAAACGAAAATGAGGAGTTTCTTTACATGCTGATGTGAGGTCTCCCAGGTATAGTACAGTGGTACCTCGAGATACGAGTGCCCTAGCATACGAGATTTTTGAGATACAAGCCATCGAGTGAGCGATTTTTGCTTTGAAATAAGAGCAACATTTGAGATAGGAGTAATCTCTCGGATCGGCCGGCTGCACATGACCCACCAGTTTACCGAGACTAGAGCATCTCATAGTTCCCATGCCTCAAGGTTACGGAACGAATTAAACTCGTATCTCGAGGTACCACTGTATTCAGTGAAAAAAGGGAGATGCAGGTCATGTGGATTTTATGTTTTCATTTGTATTTTTTTGAAGGAAAAATGGTATGTATTTGCAGGCCAGCATAGAATATCTTCGGAGGTGTAAACAAGAAACGACGTCACATGCCTTTGGGAAGAGGAGCCGGGTTGCCAGGGGACAGGATAGGAAAGAGACTTCACTGCCTAACTTGCTGCACTTTAAAAATTTTACTTCGTATGAAGGAATTGCCTACTCAGAAACATGATTTTTTAAATATATTTTATTGATTTTTTACAGAGAGGAAAGGAGAGGGATAGAGAGCTAGAAACATCGATAAGAGAGAAACATCGATCAGCTGCCTCCTGCACACCCCCTACTGGGGATGTGCCGGCAACCAAGGTACATGGCTCTGACAGGAATCGAACCTGGGACCTTTTAATCCGCAGGCTGGCGCTCTATCCACTGAGCCAAACTGGTTTCAGCTCAAAGACATTTTTATGATAATTAAAATGAAGTACTATGGCTGCATGAAATGAAAAGTAGTTTGTGACAAATTCATATTCTCACCTGTTTTTAATAAAGCTAACTCATAGTTACTATCCTTCCTTAAGTTGTTTCACTTTGAGCCAGAGTTCTTTCTTGGCAGAAGTTATCAAAGGCAAGGATTATTACACTTGTGCACACATGTGTCTGAGCGTACACACACACACACACACACACACACACACACACACACACACACAGTCTCTCCCTGTCTCTCTGTACCTAGAGAATCCGTGTTTCAGATTTCTGGCCCCATTGAGTTTACAGCCAGACCGCAGTCACGTTTTCCTGTAGCGGCTGTGAGAACGGAAGGTTGGGCCACTTACAGACCACTGTCGGCAGCACAAGGTTGCCCTCTCTGTTGTGTGCAAAGAAGGTGAAACGAACCCGAGTTTCCAGAACTGTGCACCCCGTGAACGTCTGGGTTTATCCTCAGGCTCCGTCAGACCAGCGTTGGTCACGCCACGCCACCACCAGTGTTTCCCTTTGTGGGCTGAGGAAGTAAACCACGCAACTGCTCTCTCATAAGGCTCTGGCTTCTCCCCCCGCAGGGCCGGGTGCCCTTTGCCGTGCCCGACAAGGTGCTGTGGCCGCAGCTGTGCGAAGCGCTCAACATGAAGTTCAAGGCCGAAGTGCAGAGCAACCGGGGCCTGACCAAGGAGAACCTCGTGTTCCTGGCACAGAAGCTGTTCAACAGCAGCAGCAGCCACCTCGAGGACTACAGCAGCATGTCCGTGTCCTGGTCCCAGTTCAACAGGGTGAGGGCCGCCGCCGGCTGCCCTGAGAGCAGACCCCTCCAACCAGTCGCCTGCAGGAGTCTCCCTGCCCCGGCCTTCGGGCTTCCCGGCTAATCAGATGCGTCTGAAGCGATAGGAAGCTCCTGCATAGACAGACGACGACATGCTTTTTACGTAGAAAATGACATCTTTGAATTTTAAGTCAGCTGGGCTTTGCGCATAGCTTGGGCGTTTTACAGAGGAAGCCGAGCCGAGGAAACGTTCGCCTAACTCGGAAGGGCCGCTTTAGAGACGGTCAGACGTCACGGCTCTGTCCCGGTGCCTCGGCTGTTCCCTGTGTGAGATGCAGAGTCAGGCTCCCGTTGACCCTCAGCCCACCCGAGCGGATGCGGATGGAGGACACTTTTCCTCCAGCATCTGCTCATTCAGATGTCATCCCTGTCCTCGCTTGGATTTGAGATGTAACTTTGGTTTTCCTTTTTTTACACCATCACCCCCAGCTCCACCCCGGTGTGTTAAGCACCCTCGTTCCGAGATCTCACAGTCTCTGAGTCTAAAGGTTTTAAGTGGTTGTGCGTTAACCAGTTGGCCAACGTGTTGGCTGGCGGTCAGAGGTGTTTTGATAGGGGAAGCAGGAATCCCACTGGAATCCAATAACTGCATTTTGCTGATAATTGCCAGTGACTGATGGGTGCCTTGTGATCTAATCCAGTTCAATTTTTTTTTAATATATTTTATTGAGTTTTTACAGAGAGGAAGGGAGAGGGATAGAGAGTTAGAAATATCAATGAGAGAGGGACATCGATCAGCCGCCTCCTGCACGCCCCCTGCTGGGGATGTGCCCGCAACCAAGATACATGCCCTTGACTGGAATCGAACCTGGGACCTTTCAGTCCGCAGGCCGACGCTCTATCCACTGAGCCAACCCGATTTCGGTGCAGTTCAAATTTACAAGCCCCTGGGCATCTTGCTAAGACGCCGACTCTGGTTCAGTAGGTCTGGATGAGGCCTGGAAGTTTGCATTTCCAGGGTGGTGGGCGGTGCTGCGGCTGCCGTTCCCAGGGCCCACACTGAAAACAGCCAGCCCGGTGGAGGGTGTTCGCAGCAGGCTGGGCATCGCTCTGTGCTGTTTTGACCCGTTTGCCTCTCTGCCCCTCTGTCCTGTTTTTTTGTTGGTGCAGGACCATTTATTTGGGGAAACTCAGGCAGGTCTCTCTATTTGTGTGATCCTGACGGTGGAGGTGTTTTGCACTTGGTTTTTGCAGGGAAAGCAGATACAGGTACTATTCCGCATGTCACCCCTGCCTTCCTGTGTTCATTGTTGTGTCTCCCCCCAGGAGAATTTACCAGGACGGAACTACACTTTCTGGCAGTGGTTTGACGGCGTGATGGAAGTGTTAAAAAAACATCTCAAGCCTCATTGGAATGATGGGTGAGAATCGTCGTTTCTTACGTCCGCCATAAAGTAAGAAGGTTGCCTTTCTGCGGTTTAAAAAACCAAAAAAATCACCCTCTGCTTCTGCTCCTTTGACCTCTGTGATCCAGGGCTATTTTGGGTTTCGTGAATAAACAACAGGCCCACGATCTACTCATCAACAAGCCCGATGGGACCTTCCTGCTGCGATTCAGCGACTCTGAAATTGGTGGGATCACCATCGCCTGGAAGTTTGATTCTCGTGAGTGCCCCTCCCTTTTTGAGAGCAGAGGCCAGAGGGCTCGAGTTCACTGCTTTTGTTGCGAGGTCACTTTAAGATATGCTTTAGGCTTTGCTGAGGCCAGTACTAATTATGGGGAGCACACATGTACACCCAGCACAAAGCTGCAGGTGATACCAGAGGCCGTGAACAGTCTTATTATGGGAAACACAAGGACTGATTTTGAGAAACAGATGGATAACCTGATGCAGCTGCTTGCCACAGTGTCCTGTCCACGTTCTCCGCTGCTTCCCTTTTGGAATGTCCACCTTCTCATGACTCAACCCTGAGCTCGTTTCAGTGAAAATTTACTGGAATAAGTTGGAATCGTTCTCATAGAAATAATGGTACTTTGATGATTCCTTTATTCTGACTGACACACGGACCTTGTCACTGGTCCTTGTCATCCAAGAATGTTAGTTCTTTCCTCTGACACCCACAAATAAGGTAACAGCAGCTTCCAAGTTCGCTTTGTGTGGCTGGAAGACTTTAACAGCGTTTAGTGGTGCTCACGGGTCCTCCGGGTGCGGACCTGTTTCGTACAGGGAATCAGGGAGTCAATAAGTGTCTTCTAGAAAGGGACAGAATGGCGTCTGACTTGAAGCCACCGGAGGGAGATCATTGGATCTCTAGGAAAGTGATGAATGCATCACCAGCTATGTCCCCATGACTTTTAAAAACAGCCACTCGAGCCCTGGCTCAGTTGGTTGAGGGTCATCTTTGAGTATGGGAGGCAACCGATCAAATGTTTCGCTCTCACATTGATGTTTCTCCCTCCCTCTCCCTTCCTCTCCCTCCCTTTCCCTCCCCTATCCCTTCCCTATCCTCTCCTTCCCCCTTTCCTGCTCTCTCTCCCTTCCTCTGTCTCAAATTTTTTTAAAAATCAATGAAACATTTAAAAATTCATTCATTCATTTAAAAAACAACTATTTGATCTATAACCTGTAGTTATTTTTAAATGGAGATTTTTTTTTGGGGGGGGAGGTACAATTTTAATGGAGATCTTTAATTTGTAGAATATTTGGGTATTAAGATTTCTTGTTCAGAAACTATGTTTAGAACATTATTATTCTGTTTATTGATCTAGAGGAAAGGATGTTTTGGAATCTGATGCCTTTTACCACCAGAGACTTCTCCATTCGGTCCCTAGCCGACCGCCTGGGGGACCTGGATTACCTTATCTACGTGTTCCCCGACCGGCCGAAAGATGAAGTGTACTCCAAATATTACACACCAGTTCCGTGCGAGCCTGCCACTGGTAACAATGTTCGCACTCTGATTTGTTTTGTTGTGTTTTGGTTGTGTTTTAGTTGTGTGTGTGTGTGTGTGTGTGTGTGTGTGTGTGTGTGTCTTATCTGTCTATCTTGCATGAAAATCTATGCAGTTTGCCTACAGTTACTTGAGCATTATGCAGGGCAGATGAAAATCCTGGGCTCTATTCTGCAGTCATACAGAAAACATACCTGCCACTCACCCCAAATGCCAAATCGAAGAGAACAAATTGCTTTTAACACAGGCTTATATCAAACAAAATTAGGAAGGCAAAAATTTTGTTTTTCAAATCAGAGATGGTTTTGTTTCCTGAGCATAAAAATTTTATGTATTTATTGTAAAATGTCCAGAAATGTGTAGAAAAAAAAAAAGAAAAGAAGAACCCGTTCATCCTTCTGCCAGTCGTAAAATCTGTTCATTCGATTTCAGGTTTGGCTCTGATTGGCATAAAAATGATATCTCAGGTTTTATTTGTATTTATTTGATTCCAGGTAAGGTCAAAACACCTTTTCATATAATGATAATGACAATAATAATAATAGATACAATACCAGTAATGGCTAACATTTGTTGAATGCTTATTGAGTACCAGTCCTCTTTTGGACACATTTTTATGTAGCATCTCATTTAATCCTCAGAAGGGGTCTGTGAAGTGGTTACTATGACTGTCCCCCTTTTATCTATGAGGAACGGAGGCACTGAGAAGTAAATGATTTGTCAAAGGCCACACAGCTAGGAAGAGGCCAGGCCAGGATTTGAGCTCAAAGA
This sequence comes from Lasiurus borealis, assembly GCA_004026805.1. Taxonomy (NCBI): domain Eukaryota; kingdom Metazoa; phylum Chordata; class Mammalia; order Chiroptera; family Vespertilionidae; genus Lasiurus; species Lasiurus borealis. Next base: position 9,807 of record PVJN01047616.1, read on the forward strand.
GTCTAGCCTCAGAGCCTGTATTTCTTAACGTCTGCATTATTGGCCGCTGGTATTTTTTCCCGTGAAGTGCATTCCTGTTCCTTAGCTTATCTTCCTTTCGGGGTCCCTTTTTCCCTTAATGACGTGTAAATGGTTTTCTGTGTAAATAAGCCCTTGTTACACATAGCCGTTATTTTTCTCAGCGTGGCATTGTTCTTTTAGCATTTAAGTTTTATTTTTGCTGAAGTTTTATTTTACAAAGATTTGTAATCAGGCTACATAGTCCAATCAGTCATTCTTTTTCCTATGTGTCCTGCCTTCCCACCCTCACGTGAGGGCTGTATTTCACAAAACCAGAACATTTTAGGTTTATTTGATATTTTGAATTAAAATATAACTCACTGCTTCTTTTTGTTAGCACAGCTAATCTGGACCATGATATTCTATTTTTTTATAGCATTTTTTTTAAACTTTCCTGCCAATCAATAAAATCCTCTGTAGACTGTAAAAAGCACAAAAAGCATGAGATGTTATGAAAACGCAGGCTCCCCTCCCCCAAACTCCCCCGACACTTGAAGCCTAGAAAAAGCAGGTTCAGGTACCAAGCGTTTTGGGAACCGTGTAGCATTTCACTGAGTGTTACCTCCATTGTCTGATAGAGTCAGTATATGCTTCTCCCCATCCCTGCATTGCCAGGAAACAGGACTTGGTTCGCCGACTCCAGACTCTCACCTCCCTACTGCACTGGTGGATTTTCATAATCAGCCTTATATATATATTTTTTTAATATATATTTTATTGTTTTTTTACAGAGAGGAAAGGAGAGGGATAGAGAGCCAGAAACATCAACGAGAGAGACTTCGATCAGCCGCCTCCTGCATGTCCCCTACTGGGGATGTGCCCGCAACCAATGTAAATGCCCTTGACCGGAATTGAACCTGGGACCTTTCAGTCCCCAGGCCGACGCTCTATCCACTGAGCCAAACCGGTCTCGGCCATAATCAGCCTTTTAAAAAGTCGTAACTGTGGCTGGCCAGGTCACTTTCAGGTTTCTCCCCTCGCCAGCCACATCCCAGTGGGATCCTGTGGTGAGTGGAAGAAAGACACACACCGGCATCCTTTTCAACCACCACCAGCACAGACCACTCACCGGTCTGCGTGACCATCAGGTCATCTGCAGATACCGAGTGACATTCCCTTTCCCAAAGAGTAGAAACTCAGAAGAAGCTCTGAGGTCACCAGCGCAAAGCAATTCCTCCCTCGGGCGTGGAGTGTCCTGTGTGACCCTGACGACTGCATACCTTTAGTGAAAACCTCCAGGGACAAGGAGACCAGCTCTTCCCAAGACATTCCCCTGTCCTACTGCTGACAGCCTCCTCCCGTACCTGGCAGAGACCTTGCCCTCCTCTGGCCTCCTCCTGCTGGTCCTGAAGATGCTTTTCCTTTCACAGTCAGTGTGCAGCCAGTGCTGGGTCTCGGTGTGCATTGAAGTACAGTGTGTGCTTTCTGTGGTCTGAAGGCGGGGTAAGCACAGGCAATAGCGCTTCACTGGCAGTGTTAGGACGGAGGCGTCCCTGAGCCGGCCGGCCTGCCGGAGTGAAGCGTCAGGTGCTGGTGTCAGAGCCTAGGATGAGTCAGGCGGCTGTATCCCAGCCTAAGAAGAGATGTGGTTCATAAGGGAGGTCTCATTTTTATTTCACTGGAGAACTCTGCTTCTCATCACCATTCCCCCCTCGCAGCTAAAGCCGTGGACGGATACGTGAAGCCACAGATCAAGCAAGTGGTCCCCGAGTAAGTGTCGGGGGTCCAGTTCTGGTCTCCTGCTGCCTCTGCTCTCCCCCCGCTCGCTGTCCTCGCCCCTCACCACCACCCCCCTTCCATCCAAGGGCCCATGTTCCCTTCCCCCTAACACCCGGCTCAGCCCCGGGGAGGGAACTGGGCTTGGTCACCATGGGCCAGGGCCCCCCTCCTGCCCTGTGTCCTTCCACCCCTGAGAGAGACGTAACGACGCCCCCTGAGCCCCTCCCGGGTCAGCGGCTGCCGCTGAGGCTCCGCTCTGCTTCCTCCGCCAGGTTTGTGACATCGGCCGACTCTGCTGGGGGCAGTGCCACCTACATGGACCAGGCCCCCTCCCCGGCTGTGTGTCCCCAGGCTCATTACAACATGTACCCACAGAAGTAGGTTGTGTTCCTACAGGGCTTCCCGGGGGGGCTGGGACGGGGCACCTGGCCTCGGGCTGCTCCCCAGGCGGCGTGCAGGGCCTGGGGTGGTCTCTGCTCCTCCTCATTGGTCTCTGACCAGCGCTCCCTCCCCCGCCATCTCTTCTCCTGCCCTCTCCAGCCCCGACCCCGTCCTTGACAACGACGGGGACTTCGACCTGGACGACACGATGGACGTGGCGCGCCGCGTGGAGGAGCTCCTGGGCCGGCCCATGGACACGCAGTGGATCCCCCACGCGCAGTCGTGACCTCCTGGCCGCCATCGCCCGCGTCTCCGTCCTCGCCAGAGGAGTCACTCTTGTGGATGTCTCAATTCCATGAATCGCTTCTCCTTGGAAACAATACTCATAATGTGAAGTGTTAATACTAGTCGTGACTTTAGTACTTCTGTGCACGGTGGCACCGGCGAAGGGCGCGTGCGCGTGCGCGTGTGCGTGTGTCCGCGGTGGTGTTCCTCCCCCTTGCTGTCCAGAGTTCAGCGGCGGCCCTGGGGCCGCAGACGGAGGCCGTGGCGGTTTGAACCCTGGCACAAAGCCAGGCAGGTCCACGAGCCCCGGCAGGCGGCCAGGTGTCTGAGGGTGGCCGGACTTTGGCACGTGGCTGTGCGCGCAGGAGAGGGACGCGGGGAGGAGAAAGCCCCTCCTCTCTGGCGGGTCCGTGTCACTGTGTCTGCCAAGCAGTTGTGCTGTAACCATGATTGTCTCTGCTTTGCTTCTGCAATGTGGAACCGCCTCTCGACAAAGAAACCGCCCCCCCTCCCCGCCCCCCTCCCCCACCTGCCTGGGTAGGGATGGGAAAGGGGGCAGCGTAGGAGGGTTGTCGAAGCCAGGGGAGCCAGAGGAGCCAGAGGTCTTCGGATGGGTCGTGGCTCTGATAAATAACCCGTCACCCATCTTCACGTTTGCTCCGTCCCTACTCTCCCCCCCACCCTCCCCACGGTGTTCCTCTCTCCTCCTCTCGCTCAGTTCCTCTGTGTGTACACGCGAGCAGATGAACGAGAGGGGAGAAGAGAGGGTCCTGTCACCGAAGCTGACAGTGTCGGTGTCCTTGGTGTTGCTGCCAGAGCGGAATGCCCGGCCCTCGTCGTCGGGGGAAGCCACGTCCCACCTGCCCGTCCTTGCTCCCCGCTGGAAGGCTGAGGGAGACCAGCCCTGGGCAAACGTCGGAGGGTGTTTTTGTTTCTGACTCGGGACTTCTTGTCTCCCCCTCCGCCCCCGAGTCTGACATCAGAATTCTTCCTTCCCGCGCCGGGTCCTGTGCCACTCCCGCCCGGGTCACCTTATTTCCCTTCACTGTTCACGCGCGAGGTCTCGGGGAGCCAGTGGCAGGCGTGCGGTCTGAACCCGGGGCCCGCATGTCCGGCAGGTGGTGGCGTTGCCCACCTGGTGCGGGGTGCTGGGTGTCCGGCACTGGGGATCGGGGACATGCAGTCAGCAGGTTTGCTGGAAGTTGCGTAAGCTGCAAAAAAAAAAAAAAAAAAAAGCCTCCAGCATAATGTGGTCCAGAGTTTCTTCGGTGGCTCCATGCCAGGAGGAAGGACTGGGCTCTGGCAGGCAGGTGGGAAGAGAGGGGAGCAGGTGTCGTTTTCAGGTTAGGCCTACAAGGTCACTCCTAGCCCCCCCTCTCCGAAAGGACATGGCTAGGCCCCCGGAGAGAATGGCCCTAAAAACCTTATTTTTATATGTGTGAGTAAATAAACATATTTTTTTTACAAAAAAAGAAAAGAATAACTTCTGAACTTATCAGTGTTTTGATGTTAAAGGAAACTATTTCTCTGTAGTAAATTATTTATTGGAAAATGACTTTTTAAAAGCTGCTGTTTGCCCTGGCTTGGTTTCGTACACTGATTTATTTTTCTATGCCAGGCAGTGGAATCGCTCTGCCTCTGAGGAGCAGGCCAGCCCCTCCTCGGTGCCAGCGTTGGTGCAGGATGCTGCTAAGCCCCTTCCTAACCCTCAGGACTCAGTTAAAATGCCACCTGTGAGGAGGGGCGGGTTGGAGAAAGGTGAAAGGAAGCCTGCCTCAGTGGTGCCCTCATTGTCCCAGCTGGGGGACTAGAGGGGATGTAGGGGGGAGGGGGACCCAGCCCTGAGGCAAGCCGAGGTCTAGCTCTCACTTTACAGCTGGCAGTAGGGCTGGGGGGGACGGGTGCTGAGTGTGGGGTGCCTTCCCATGCTTGTGCGGTTGCTGAACGGTCCTCCTGAGAACTGTGCCTGTCGATGGGAGAGACTTTTGACCGAAAGGTGCGCTCGCTGTCTGCATTACACTTTCTCTCTTCTCCCTGTTCCTGCAAAGCAGCGGAGGCCGCGGGAAGCCTGGCCCGCCTCCGCCTGCGCCTGCGCCTCTGCCTCCGCCTCTCGCTCGCTCCCAGGCACACACAGTCATCCGTGTCCCAGCTCCACGTGTGCGGCGTGCAGGGTTGTGTCGGGGTGGCGGGGAGACAACGTGAATAGAACTGAAAATGGAAGTATACTTTTTATAACTTTTCTTTTTAAAACTTTGTGAAATAATTTCAGATACATATTTTAGTGTGGAGGCCGATTAGCATATAGCCAGCAAAAAAAAAAAAAAGTATTGTGTACTTTGGGCCAATCACAACATAGTGTATTTTATGTTACAATAAAGCCTTGCTCTGAAGGGGCAGTCTTGAGTCCTGTTTTGTTTTTCCGGTCAGAGGGCGAGGGAGGGTGGTCTGAGAGGGGGACGTTGGAGACCCATCAGTGTGACCGAGAGGAGAACTGTTCGGAGTTGGCTCCTCTGAGAGCAGGCCACCAGGTTTGATGGCGGATGAGGACATTTATTTTTATTTCATTTCTTTCTTTAATCCTCACCAGAGGATATTTTCCCAATGATTTTAGAGAGAGGGGAAGAGAGAGGGAAAGACAGAGAGAAACATTGATGTGTGATAAACATATTGATTGGGTCAAAACCAGTTTGACTCAGTGGATAGAGCATCAGCCTGCGGACTGAAGGGTCCCGGGTTCTATTCCGGTCAAGGGCATGTATCTTGGTTGCAGGCACATTCCCAGTGAGGGGTGTGCAGGAGGTAGCTGATCGATGTTTCTATCCCTCTCCCTTTTCCTCTCTGCAAAAAAATCAATAAAATATATTATATATATTTAAAAAAAAAAAAAGACAACCCACAGGAGAAAATACTTACAGATCATAGGGTACTAGTTTGTGAAATATTTAAAAAACTCTTATACCTTAATAGTGAAAAATCAACCCAATTAAAATGGGCCAGGGGTCTGAAAAGACATGTCTGCAAAGAAGGCATACATATGGCCACTAAGCACATAAAAATATGCTCAACATCATTAGTCATCAGGAAAATTAAAATTAAAATAGACTCAAGTCACGTCATACCCCACTGGAATGGCTAGATCAAAAGGCCAGGTAATAAGTGGGCAAAGATGTAGAGGCATCCTGTAAAAGGATGCGGGCACTTTGGAAGCCAGTTTAGCCATTCCTTAAACAGGGACCATCAGTCCTGTTGGAAAAAAGAGTTCCTTATACAACCCAGTTATTCTCGACACAAGAAAAACTATATATCCACAGACAAACATGTGCCTAAATGTTCATTCTACATAATAGTCAAAGAGCGGAAATGAACCAAATGTCCATCCATCGGTGAATGGGTAAACAAGCGAGGTGTTTGCACAGCACATTTGGATGGCGTTCCCTCCGATGGAATAAGATTTGGCCATAAAAGAACAAACTGGCGGGGAGGAGCTAAGATGGCGGCATAGGTAAACACCTACACTGCTGCCTCGCACAACAATTTCAAAACTACAACTAAAAGACAGAACAGACATCATCCAGAACCACAGGAAAGCTGGCTGAGTGGAAGTTCTACAGCTAGAAGGAAAGAGAGGGGTTCACAGACACCCAGAGGAACAGCAAAAAGCTGAGGTACGGAGACGCGCGCGCTGG
>PVJN01047617.1:0-15918 GCA_004026805.1 Lasiurus borealis
GGTTTTATAAACTTGACTACTAATTGCTGAAAGTATCTTAGGTTTTCCTTATTCACCACTTAAAGAATGATCCCTCATTACCAGGTCTTTAATACATTGATTACTATGCTACATTTTCTTTCTTTTAATGTTCTCTGAAAAATGGTGGCTTCCTCCATTACTAATGAAAGAAAATTAAGGAGACCTGTTTTGGCAGTCTCTTTTGCTCCCAGACATATCACTGTTCTATTTGTTACTCTATTCTCTTTGCCATCCATGAGAATTTTCCTCTGAGTCGTGGCAAAGCGAAAGTCATTTAAAAATCATTCTTTGGGCAGAATGAACTGCTATTTGGGCATTGTCAGTACTCTCTCTATATAAAATATCATAAATCATATGGGAAATAATTTAAGTGCTCATGGATATTATCACACCCAGTGTTGCAAAGGGTAACAGTTCTCTAAATGCTTATTAAATGAAACAATGAATGCACGAATGTGGTTCCTTGATATGGCACTCAGAATTTTGTTTGCATATCTCAAATAAGATCTGATACAATAAGAACACATTGATGTTCAAATATTGCTATATATTTGAAACAATACCTCAATGAAAAATGCATAAAATTCCATGAGGACAATTATTTAGTGATTATAGAATACTCCTCAGTATTGCCAGAATTTTATTGTCTGTTTCATTCCATTTTAGAAATTTGACCCCAGGATAATAGAAAAAAGACTGTTCAGAGTTGCTAGTTATTACCATTGTTGAGCATTAATTTAAAAATATAAAGTAATAAGCTGATTTTAAAGACATATGGCTTAATTTAGAAGAATTTAAATTTTATTCAATTTGTATTATAACATAAGCCCTATTATTAATGACTAATAGCCCTGTGCACAAATCTGTACACCAGTAGCTTGCCAGTAGCTCACTGCCTTCCTCCAGTAGCTCTCTGCTCACTACCCCACCCTCTTGTAGCTCTCCCCACCCCTCCTCATACCTTGCTGCCCTGCCCCCTTCTGTAGTTCTCTGCCGCCCACTTGTAGTTTGCTGCTCCACCCTCCTGTTGATCTGTGATTCATTCATTACCCGTTTGGCCATTATTTTTCATGGCTAACAACCATTTGCATATTACATCTTTATTATATAGGATATTGCTCTAAATAACCCCCAAATATGAGACTAATTTTAGTTGTCAAGGCTAGGTAATTTTTTATTGATATTTAAAACTCCAGGGGAGAAAAAAAAAGATATTTTTTTCAACTTATAATATCTAATAATATTCAGTGTACATTCTTCTACAATTATATATATATGTATAAGTAATGTATATATACACACATATATATATAATTTAATATATGTATTATTTTAATATTTCTGCCTCTTAGTTCAATAAGAATAAATGTTCTAACATTTGCATTAAGTAAAGATGCAGTACAATAAAGGGTCAAGTTGCTGGTGCTTTGTTGATGCCTTACCCTTCCTCAATATTGCATGGTTTCCTTGTCTAATCAATAGTCAATTTTGAAGATTTGTTCCATTAAGAATTAAAATATATGAAAATCAGAATATACTATAGAAATCACTTGGACTATTGCTGCATATTACACAGAGGATAATTGTGAATCAGAGAAGTTGAATGTTTTATGCATTGTGACATAACCAGTTGGTTACAAAGTTTCAGGGTAGACTATACCATAAATGAATTTTTTCTCATGATTGTCTTATAACTAGTGACCCAGGCATGAAATTTGTGCATGGGGCGGGGATGGGGGGAGGTTGTCCCTTAGCTTGCACTATCTCTAATCTGGGACCCCTTGGGGGATGTCCAACTGCCAGTTTAGGCCTGATCACTGGTAGTATGACATCTTTCTTACAATCTGAGACCGCTGGCTCCTAATTGCTTGCCTGTCTGCCTGCTTGATCACCTCTAGTCACTCTACCTGCCAGCCTGCTTGACCCCAACTGATCTCCCTTGCTGGCCTGTTTGCCCCCAACTGCCAGCCTGTTTGCCCCCAACTGCTCCCCCGCACCAGCCTGGTCAGCTCCAACTGCCCTCCCGGCCTGGCCTGATGACCCCCAATCATCTCTGCCTCTGCCCCACCACCATAGCTTTGTCTGGAAGGATGTCCAGAGGTGTCCCAGTCTAATTAGCATATTACACTTTTATTAGTATAGATACTTAAAATCTGATTGTAAATAATTGTTCTAAAATTACTCACATTTAATTTTTATTTAGTAGAAATCTGTCACTTATGGTAACATTGATGAAATTTCTATGAATATATAGAATGAAAAGAGGAATTAACCTAATGAGTCTTTTTCTTATGAAGTACAATGGAATGTTATAGTAAAGAAAGATTAGTGTTGTTAGCTAATTTTGCAACAATGTAGGCCAAAGAAATCTATAATGACAGAACTTTGAAGCATGAGTGATGTGGAAGAGTTATGGCTATTAATTCAGTCTTTCCATGTTGTGCTCAGTGAAATATTAAGCTTTAAAGTCTGTGTGGGAGTGTATCTAAATATAGTTATTTTGCATTTTTATTCAGCAGTTTCTCAGACATATTCATAGCAGTGAGAGGGAAAAATGTCTCCCATTAAGGCATGGTTCTCAATAGGATGCTGAGAGGTCATTTCCTTACAGCAAAGGCACAGATAGCTAAAAACAAAACTGCTTGGTTCTGTTCTGATTTGGTCTGCTGAACTCTCCCACCATCCTCAGTATGCTGATCTGGGCAAACTTAAATGTATATAGTGTCAGAGATGCCAATTTTCATGAAAAACAAATCTTACACAGACTATAACTAATTTAGTTTCATTTAAAATTATGATTGATCTATTCTCTGAAAGCCCTAACAACCTGGGATGCTGATAAGGTGACAAAGTTCAATATTTAAAAGCAATATATTAACAATTGGAAAGCTTTAAACCTAGAGAGGTAAAGTGATTTATAGAAGATGAGACATGAGAGACAAAAGGTAGGTAACATTTGTAGGGAACCTGAAATGTACCAGGTAGAGAGCTAAACACTAAACTCATATCATCACATTTAATTCTGAGATAGATAAAATGGTTTTGTGTTATTCATACACAGTTAAGGAAGGGGGAGAGGGAATGAGTAGACTTGGGAGTCAAATACTGGTTTGCAAAGCTTGACCCAAAGCAGAGTCTTCCAAACAAAACCAAACTTCTGATTCAATTACTAGTGAACTTTCAACAATATCATGCTGCCAATCAATTAGGCAAATGATTTTGAATAAATAATTATGCTTAGAGATTTAAAAATGCACCCATCTGGTATACTCACCACATGTTTGCCTTGGGCATTTTTGCTTAAAATGCACGAACATTTCAGAAGGAATCCCAAACTGAAATGTACCCCATTCCCTGTGTTCTTATCCTTTCTCCCAGTATGTCATATAAAAGTTAGTAAAACAGAATGACATAAAGGCTGATATGTCATTTTCATCTGGATTAAATTTATCTGTGCCATTTATTAGCTTCTGTATTTGGTAGAAGATTAGGAGTCTCCACTGTTTGAACGCCACATGAGACATTACTCATTTCCTCATCTTCCTGATCATCTCAGAACATCTGTTTTCCTGGTGTACTTAAGATCTTGTTGACCTATAAGATAAGTCTGAATAATACCAAAGTTGATTGCTAAGTCACATCAGCAGCAGTTTCTACTTATACAAGTTTTCTTAGCATTCATCTCGAATCAGGACAGTTCCTCTGGAATTTTATTTTTATTTATTTTTCTACCTAGGCCTCACATCATTTGATGATATACAGTTTAATGCAAAGAGAAAAAGAAGAAAGCAAATATTAAAGATACCTGTTGTTCTATACATACATGTGTCAGGAGATTGTCAGGCAGAATACGTAGCGATAATTTATTAAACTCAAAGCCTACAGAAAAGTCATACCAGTCACATCCTGAATGAATATTAGACTTGAAATTTTCCTAGAAGATACATCTAGAAGGTTCATCAAAATCACTTGTAAATTGTATTTATTATTTAATACAGTGGAAGAAAGACTTATTATCTATTGGATTTTGGAATATATCCAGTCAAAAGTAAGGCTAGTTGGAGTAGACTTGTGAGAGGAGCTAATAAGGTGAGATGAATGGATCAGTAGGACCACATATGAGAGGTATATTATGAGGGTCTCAGGAGACAGATGAATCTGTATCATAGTACTCAAATATTCAAAGGGACATTTTTTAAATCAAAAGTCCTGGGAAGCTTCTTAACTTAAAAATAAATTAAAGCTCTGGACTGTGACTACAAAACATTCATAAATCCTTTTAGAAATATTAGCCTCACATCATCCTTTCTAGACAGGATAAAAAGGATAGATGGATAGAGGGATACTTGGTTCACAAACATGCATAATTATTGTGACAGATCTTTGATATTTTTCTTCATGTAGTTTGTATGCATACAGAAAAATATGTATACATCAAATTGTGATTATAGTGAAAGGAATTCTAGAGTTATTATTTTTGTAATATAAATGACCGTGGGCACACAGTGTATACACATAAATGCATGGGTGCTTACACTTGCGCATGTCCCCCCACACACACACATACACAGAAGCTCTAATCAATCTAATCTACTTTGTAAGCTATGACTTCTAATGATATGAGAGGCTCATGGGTAGGTAAATATGGTATCTATATAGTGCCACTTTGACCCATTCCTCTTGTTCATCTGATCTCTCTTCCTTATAATCATTAAGCATCATCAAGCATTGGGCTGGCGTTTTTCTCCTGGTTTCTACTTGCCTGTGTTCTGTAGACTAAGAATCTAAAGGATAAACCCAAGAGGTGAACTTGAGAAAAAGTCAATTTCATATCTGGGTAGACAGTCCAGGTGATTTCTTCTTCTGATGATATTGGCGTTATAGATATCTGACAAAAGGACAATTGGCTAGAAAACTGTGACACTGGCTAAGTGGGATAATTAACATAAAAAAAAAGTGAAAGATGGAAGACAGTAGTGCCTAGGAAAATTTTGGAATTCATAAAGCTTTAGCTTTGCAGCTTTTTAAGAAATATCTCCATCCTCAGACTAGTATGAACAAAGCTGTTAAAGCCCTGACAAAGCATGACAATTTATTCACAGTAGGTCATTAGAAAGGTGAAGCACGCCACTAGATTGAGGATGGCAAATAAGTTTCATCTTGGCTGCCACATCTAGTTGATTTGTAGAGGCTGCCTGGAGAGATGTGGACAAAAGGACTCTAAGAACTTCTCTAAATCCAACAGTTTAGTGTTCTGTGATTGATTAGCGATGTGTTCGTGGGCACAGAAATGTGAGTTATTCACATAGATCATATAACATTTATTTCATCTTTGTACCAGATATTCCTCTAGAATTGGATAGTTAAAAAGAGTCCATATCTGACTAGTGGAAATTTAGCTTATAATTTGAGCAGCTTAAGTAGTAATTAACCAATTGTTTGCCCACATCACTCAAGATGATACAGTGGGTTTTGCTTATATATTGATCAACATAATTTGGGAGTACAGGTTTGTGGTAGATAAGATTATCAGGTAGGCTGGTAACCAAGATTTTTCTTTAGTTAATTCATACAACCCAAGTTTGCAAATGTGGCAGTAGAATGCATGGTCAGAATTTAGATGAAATCAAGGAATGAGGTAGAGTTCTAGTCTTTGAAAATAAAGTATCAGTTATGAGAGCATGAGTCAGCTATAGCAACCAGTCTTGTTAACTGCATTTTGACATTGGTGTACAGATAAATCCTTAACAGAATCCCAAAGGCAAGGCAAGTATGTGTGCTTTGTCAGTTGTCAATTTAGGGGACCAAAGGACAGCAAAGGTCGGCAAAGGGGCATCACAGTAAGGGTCAGCCTAACAGGAGAAGGACTAAACAATAAGACTTGCTATACTGGGGTGAAGCCTGAGAAATGGGCATTGGGCTGCTTTAGCAGTAGTGCCAAAGCGGTGTCCTGATGTTTGGGATATGAGTGAACCTGTACAGAGAGATATCAGAAGACCTCACTGTGGAAATGTTTGATAAAGTCAGGACAGAGAAATAGAAATCAGGCCCATTTGATTTTCTTATATGAATTATGCAATTGGAGTTGCAGTGTTTATCCATGAATCAAGTTTTCTCTCTTTATACACAAGTTTGCTGGGAAAGATATTAGATAAAATATTAGCAGACATGTACACCTAACTATGAATCTATCTACTACATGCTTTCCTAAATATACACTTTAAATATATATTATTGATTTCTAATAGAGAGAAAAGGAGAGGGAGAAACATCAATGAGAGAAGCATCAATTAGCTGCCTCCTGCACACCCACTACTGGGGATGTACCTGCAACCAAGGTACATGCCCCTAATTGGAATTGAATTGGGGACCCTTCAGTCTGAAGGCCAACACTCTATCCAGTGAAACAAACCGGCCAGGGCTACACTTTTTGCAAAAGGTGAGAAACTGCTACAGAGAAACTGGGAAAAAAGGACACAAGAGGGTTAATTTTGGCAAATTGAAAGCTGGAGCTAGGAAAAAACAAAACAAAACATGGAGACAAGGAGATAGATCTTATATCAATGGTTTCATGAACAAAGTACTTATTATTGGACCCAAAGAACAGATAAGAAGCCCTAAGGAATATGTGATAAAAATGGTGGTTTATGGATATTATTTCTGGTGTGATTTTTAATAGGCCTTTTTAGGCTTCCCAGAGGCTGCTCTAGGGTTACTGAATAGTCCTACTTTCCCTAAGATTTTCTCAGTTGTAGAAATGAAGATTCCTGTTCCAGGAATGCCCTTATTCCCAGGAAAACAGGTTGGCAGGTCACTCTCAGAGAGGTAAAGTGTAGCCCTTTTCTGGGCATGGGGGAAGTAGGACTTTCAGAAAATGTTTCAATACCTGAAGCTGACATTGGATCCTTTGATTGAAAAGCATAACAAAAGTAACATGATGATGCTTTCAGGCATCAGTAAAAGAAGCTGGGAGAGAACCTCTGTCCTGCTGTTTCATTTATTAGCAAGTGTGTGTGTGTGTGTGTGTGTGTGTGTGTGTGTGTGTGTGTGTTTATGTGTAGGGGAAGTTGTTTCCATTTTCTGGACAGGCTAAATGGACAATTTTTTAAAATATATTTTTATTGTTGATCGTATTATAGATATCTCCCATTCCCTACCTTCCACCCTCCTCCCAGCTCCTACTCACCCTCCCAGGTCTTCACTACACTATCGCCTATGTCCATGGGTTATGCATATAAGTATAAAGGTTTATCTGTTCTCATCTCCCCAACTCCTACATGGAGAACTGTCAGTCTATTCCATGCCTCCATGATTTAGATCTCATTTTGTTTGTTGGTCAATTCATTTTGCTGATTAGATTCCACAAATAAGTGAGATCTTGTGATTATATATATATATATATATATATATATATATTGACTGGCCAGATTATTATGATTTCTGAACACATAATAATCTGGCCACTCAGTGTATATCCTATATAATAAAAGGCTAATATACAAATTGTCCCCTTGATCAGGAGTTCATCCAGCAGGCAGGCCAGCCAACCGCCCATGTCCCCTCCTCCTGACCAGGCTGGCTGGACACCACCCATGCAGGAATTCATGCACTGGTCCTCTAACACACACACACACACACACACACACACACACACACACATACACACACACACACACACACACTGAGTGGTCAGATTATTATGATCTCTGAACATATAATAATCTGGCCACTCAGTGTGTGTGTGTGTGTGTATACCTATATATAAAATTTTATGTTTTATTTTTATTAAGTTTACAAAATCAGTGTGCCTCCCTTCTATGACTGAATTTAATTAGCATGTGGTGCTTATACATGTTTCTCTATTATTCTAATAGCTATATAAACTACTAATACATGTTGTATACAAAACTTTTTCCAAAACCTTTTCTCCAATTATTTTTTACCACTATTTAGATACTCTGCCATTGCCAAGACTTGTCATACCTCCCTGCTTAGGAAATTTTGCTCACATGCATGTCCTTAAAAGGGACTAACATTTTATCTTCTCTCTTTTATACCCATCTTTCAAATCCAGCAAATAGTTTAAGGGGGAATTTAAATATCATTCCTTTTCTGATGCTTCCCCGATTGATCATCCAAATATGCTAACTTCCATCTCTGACCATTTTGTAGATCTTGGTGGCATGTTTTTCTCTTTGCTCTATATTAACTGCATTTGCTAATTTACTTATCTAACTACAAAATTATAAGCTACTTAATGACCTTAAGATTAGGATTTGAAGTAAGGTCTAATTTGCATAACAAATGTTTTCAATCTGTCTCCTATTTGAAATTGTCAAGAGCTGTGGAAAGGTTTAAGATTTAACCTACTTGCAAATTAACTTCAAGATGTGACAGTTTTGTGGATACTGGCAAAAGCACCAGACACCTGATAAAAAACAAGGGACAGTTTACTACTTAAAGTAATAGCGTTGCTAAACAATCAGAATTTTCAAGGGACAGTTTACTACTTAAAGTAACAGCAGTTGCTAAACAATCAGAAAAATACTTGTACACATTTTTCAGTTCTCAATTTTAACAGGACAGTGTGAAGAAGGCTAGGTATAAGATGCACACAGTGTGTTGCAAGACAGGACCTGAACCTTGTGCTTAGGGAACCTCTTATGTTGAATAGTAAGCATCATTCCTAAGTGTGGATGAAAGAGGCCACATGCTAACCTGACAAGCTCAGGGAAGGCCTGCCTGGCATTATGGCAAACTAAAGGATGGTATGAAATTAAAACTTTACCTAAAAGCAGTTATGGTGGGTAGTCAGGTCCTAGGCCAGTATCTTCCCTGACAAGATCAATCTTTACCTTAACTAAGCCTATTGTATTTTTGCATCTACAATAACATATCCTTGAAATGTCAGGGTAACTTGTAACTTCTCCTTTTCAGGGCTCCTCAGGGTACAACCAAACACCCAGGGTGTCAGGACATATACCACAAATTCTTTATTTATTACTGTTATCATATTAATTGTTAACTGTTAACTATCCTGCACCCACCTAAGTAAAATCTAGCCTTTTACTTTTTAACTGATCCCAGAGGTTTCCCACTTTGCTTTCTCTTGCCCCTCTAATCTATCATCAGTGGATTTCATGTAACTCACTTACATCTTCTTCTTTGGTTTTAATGTATAAAACAAGGTGAAAAAGTACCATTCTCTGGAGCATTATCATTATTCAAATCCGTTGAGATTCTGCTTCCCAGCGATTGTGGACAGTTTGGCTCAAATAAAATCACAAAAACTCTTTACAGGTTTAAATGTTTTTCTTACATTAACATAAGGAAACCACTATTTCTAATTTTCAAAAGCTGTTCAGCATACAGATAGGTGTTTTTTTAAATCCTCCTTTGAGGATGTTTTTCCATTGATTTTTTAAGAGCATGGAAGAGAGAGAGGGAAAGCAGAGAAATACCTATGTGAGTGAAACATATACATTGGTTTCCTCCTGCAAGAGCCCTGGCCAAGGGCCCAGGCTGAGGAGGAGCCTGAAACTGAGGTACATACCCTTGACTAGAATAGAACCGGGGACTCTATCTACTAAGCCAATCTAGCTAGGGCAGCATACAGATAGTTTTGATGCAGTTTAAACCTACATATTAATAATAAGAAGGAAACAAAGGGAAGGCCAGACATTTATAGGCATGTTCCCTGTAAAACATTAGGGGGAGAGGACTGGACAAAGGGGAGATAAATGTAAGCCCACTAAAGTTGGCATAGATAAGATATTTGTTGTCAGTCACACCTGTAATGGAGTCATTGGCCAGAATGGGCATGGCCAACACCAGTGCTCAAAAATATGGAGTAAACAAAGGAGTTCACTCTCTTATGCTCATGGTTCTTCTTGGCACACTTGGCTCATGACTCATGCCTAGATTCCTGGCATTCTCTTTTGTGGCCCATGGCCATGTGTACTCCCATGGACTAATGGACTATAGGTAGCCTGATGCTGTACTGGGCACAGCTCCAACTTGCAAAGGAAACTCTGGACACTGGCTTTGCTTCTAGCTTAACTGAAACCCCAGCTACACTTCTTCTATGAGTGGACTAAGGAAAATGGGACTTTAGAAACCCACAGATGTAATTCCACATAAGTAAAAATTATTCATTCTCTCATGTGAGTCTCAGAAATTTATTTTTCTTGGGATATGGTAAGAATTGTACCCCCAGCAACACCCAGTGGGAAAGAGGACCCCCACTTCATCAAATGTCAGTTTGGAGCAAATTTATACAATGCCTCTCCTCACAAGACATGCCAAAATTTGAGAGGCCAAGGAGAATTGTCTCACATACAAATTATTTATTCATTCAGCAAGCATTATGTGAGCACCTCATATATGCCATTGTTTTAGGAACCAGAAAGTGGTTACCAGGAAAACAGTTGGCCTTTGTTCTAAGCATCTATTGATAACTGTTTTCTTAACTTAGCTCATCTTGATTCATATCTATATATAGAAAAGCCTAAGTGACTGAAGGACCATGCAACGTGTAGCTATTATGTGCACTGACCACCAGAAGGCAGATGCTCAAGGCACAGATGTAGAAACATGAACAGACTGATGAATCTCAGAGGGAGGGTGGGAAGAGATCAACCAAAGATCTTACTAGAGAATTGTGCAGGGTGGGGGTCTTTCAGCCTGGCCTGTGGGAATCAGGCTGAAATGGTCAGTTTGACATCCCCCGAGGGGTCCCAAATTGTGAGAGGGTGCAGGCCAAGGTAAGGGACCATATTAGTGCATGAATTCATGCACGTTGAAAGGAAATTTATTAGAAGAAATATTTCAGTATTAGTATTTGCCCTTCCTCTATAATACAAGTGTCATCCAAAATCATTATTGACAATGACACAGATCAAAATACACATGTACAATTGATGCCAGCAAGACCTTTATATGTATTGTGCATACATGAGTCCACTTAGCCTTAGCCATACACACACACACACACACACACACACACACACACACACACATATATATATATATATATATATATATATATATATATATATCCTGCTTAATTAGACCTGCTTTCTGATTTAGCTAAACTTTTTCCAGTCCAGTGAATGAAGTATCCCAACTGCTCTTCTGCTCTTTCAGATAGTTGTTAGCAACACAGCAATAAATATCAACACAAAGCAGATTCCTATTATAGATCGTGCAGGAAGAACAAAGGGTAAAATATTTAGCTGCAGCAATGTTTGACTATATTCTGTGCAGTGAGAAAACATGAAATCATTTTCAAGGTCCACCATTTTTTACATCTTTTCAGTTGGGTCAAGCTTCTAAACTTTCTAAATTTCAATTTTCCAGATAATGAGAAGAAAATAGAATTCCACTGAGTCTCCTATCTACCTACTCCAGGACTTCTGTAAGGATCAAATGAGACGAGGCTAGGAAAAAACTTCATAGATATTTGGTTGAAGTGTAAAGTGTTTGGTTCAAGTGTAAAATGTTTGCACCTGGCTATAAAGCAAGATGTGTTCCTGGGCTGAAGAAACTGCAAGGAGGCTAGTAGCTAGGGAAAAGAAACTGGGCATTACTATGTGACATCATTACCCGGCACCCACAGCAACCATTTCCTAGCTGGGCTGGGCTGTGGGAGGCATTTTGTGCTATGGGCTGTCACTCTTAAACCTTGGCTGCAATTTGGTGGGCTGTCACTCTGGGGTAGTGGTGGGACCTACATCCCACTTGGGGGAAGCCAAGTGTTAGTTTGTGGGTGCCATCCAGGTCTGTAGTGCCTCTTATTGTTAAAAGGCCTGTCACTAGGAAAAGGAAGCTGGGCATTGCTATGTGGTGTCATTATTCAGTGCCCACAACAACCATTTCTGGGCTAGGCTGGGCCATAGGATCTTGGCACTGTTGGCTATGATTTGGTAGAGTTTCACTTTGAGTGGTGATGGGTTTTGTGTCCCACTTGAGAGAAGCTAAGTGTTGTTTTGTGGATGCCAGGTCCTCAGTGACGTTTTTTTGTCAATGGCCAGTACGTGTCATGGCAATTCCTGCATTCAGCATCTGCTCCCTGGTGGTCAGTGTGCATCATAGCAACTGGTTGGGCAGTCAGACACTTAGCATATTAACTATATGCCTCTAGTCTAGACTAGAGGCCCAGTGAACAAAATTTGTGTACTTGGGGGGGGGTGCTCAGCCCAGATTGCAAGAGGATGCAGGCCAAACTGAGGGACCGCACCAATGCATGATCAGAGCCAGGGAGGGACCATGGGAGGGCTCCAGGGCATGTCTGGCCCATCTTGCTCAGTCCTGATTGCCTGGACCCCAGAAGAAAGCTAACCTACCAGTTGGAACATCTGCACCCTGGTTGTCAGTGCATATCATAGCAAGTGATTGAGCAGCCTTAGTATATCATTAGCATATTACACTTTGATTAGCTGAATGACTGATTGGCTGACTGGACACTTAGCATATTAGGCTTTTATTATATAGGATAAGATGAGCGTATCATAGTTTACTCTCTGCTATTAATGAACACATCATTGGAAAATATCATGCAGCTTAATTACAGCAATCTTTTTTAGCAACTAATTAGTACAAATATACTAATTAGTATATTTAATATATTCACTTTAAGTATGTAGATTTGTTTCCTGCAATATTTGATAAACATTTAATGAATATATTTTTACTTTAGTATGAAAAAAATAGCCCTCATTATTAAATAAACTAATTAGTGAAAAAAATCTGGACACTAACTTTCTTCACATTTTTATAGAGAATGGAATCTGCTAACTTATACCATGTCTACTACTACTACAATAATAATTTAAAAATTAAAACTTAAAAATAAATTTAAGTATTGCTAATTGTTGTTGCATATTGTCACACAATAAGATTTATTTTTTACTCTAAATTATAAACATTATAGCTCTATGTCAGAAACTAAGCATCACAATACTTATATTATCAGCAGAAACACTGAAAATATTTCACTTCTCCATTGAAATCTTCTCCTTGTAATGGGAGACATGTAGCTTGATTCTAATCTGTTTCTCCGATCCTACTTTATTTCACAGATTGCTCTAGTATGGCAGATTGTTAAAGGGAATGTGATTGCATTTCAGGAAAACAATGATGCTTCTCCAACAAAAGTATGACATTGTCAGGGTTTCAAAAGGTAAAAAGCACTTGCTTTGTTCAGCCTCTATATAGGCTGTTCTCTGTGCTTTAAAAGTTTTACAGGAAGTGAATTAATGTAATAGTTTTTACAGTCTGTACGGTATAAAATAGACTCAGATTAAGCTAGCAGACTTGTTATTTGACAGTTTATAAAATATTTTAGTATCTTTTTGGCAGTAGCAGTTTGAATGTTGGCAAATGTACACATTGCTTGCAGTTTCAAAACCTTGTAATGAGTATTTTCCACTGTAATAGCAGAGAGTTGAAATTTGGATAAACCACTTAGACTTGTGAACTCTGACATGCATGGTAACAATGTCTTTGTAAAATAATTTTGTCAAGTATTGGAGCTCCTACTAATAGCACATCCATCTTTCTGCACACCATAAATCTTAAGAAAATTTCTATTACTCTGCAATTTGTCTGGCTTATGCTATTTATTAGCCATTTTATTCTGCTGCTTTAAGAAGTAATGTGATGTTCATTTTATTGCTGGTTCAATAAATTGTTAATTATAATGCAGTGATTGCAGCTGACGTGATTTAAAAGCCACATTAGCACTATAACATTAAGTTTTAACTATTTTACCCTTCAATTTCCTGTTTATACAACAGTAAAAGGAAAATAGCCTTAGACTAATTTAAAAAATGAAGGTACTTATATCTATTGATCACATGACACATTAGAAAATCTTTTTTTGAAAAAATAAAGGTTGCACATTTGTTTTGAAAAAGGGGGGGAATGGGTGAGCAATGCGCAATAGAATACCCAGAGAATACTGTTTAATTTCAGACAGGACGAACACAAGAGAAGTTAACTGTATTTAATATTATAGTCTGTGTATAAACTATTAAATATAAAAGAATATGGGTCATGCTAATTTTGAAAATATGTTTCTTCTGAAATGAAAAAAAAAAGAATTACTAAAAATATAGTAGTGACTTTTAAAGAAAATTA
This sequence comes from Lasiurus borealis, assembly GCA_004026805.1. Classification (NCBI taxonomy): domain Eukaryota; kingdom Metazoa; phylum Chordata; class Mammalia; order Chiroptera; family Vespertilionidae; genus Lasiurus; species Lasiurus borealis. The sequence continues at coordinate 14,161 of PVJN01047617.1, forward strand.
TAGAAACATCACTGATGAGAGAGAATAATTAAACTGCTGCCTCCTGCACGCCCCTAACCGGGATTGAGTCTGCAACCTGGCCTTGTGCCCTAACTAGGAATTAAACCTTGATTCTGGGTCTTAAATTGACCCTCAGTCACTGAGCCCCATCTGCTGGGCAGAAGTTACTTTTGAAGAATATATTCAATTGTATAATCTAAATGGTCAAACACAAAGCAACATAAACATCTCCCTCTTGTTTCTTTTCAGCCTCAAGTAAATTTAGAACTTTGTTGCTTGCCTAAAATATATGAACCCAAGCCTAACAGATATCCTTAGAGATTTGCTGAATCACACTCTTCTAAACCTGGAAACTGTAGAATTTTCTATGCTATACACATTCACTGCTATTTCTGTACTGCTCTGTATTAGTATACTTTCAGAATGTAAATTCTATCTTCTCATCTAAAGTCTGGATTTTGCTCACTGGTTTCAATTCACTAAAGTCAAAGATTTCATTTCATTATTGTTTGCCACATACCCCAAATTCCACTCTCAGTCCCCTGCCCTCAACCCCCTTCTACCTCAGAATCTTGCCTGTTCATTGGCATAATATAAATTATTCAAATAAATGTTCGTTGATTCCTGAACCTTCCTCTAAGACTATATGTATGTATACATTTTGAATGTTGGGTGATCTATAAGATAACATTTGTGTTACACTGTTAAAGATGCCCATTAATGCCAGTAAATAACATTAATTATCCCTGAATTTTTGGATTGAGTTTGCAAAATTTCCCCTCTCAAACACTGCATAAATTTGGACCAATCTATTAATTCTTCTGTGATTTGGTTTCAACATTGCCATGTTTTATTAAACAGATGCATGTAGAGAAACTACCAGGAGCCTGGTATTCTACTACATACTAGGAGTAAATTGTAAATACTCTTGTAAAGTTTAATCTCTTGTAGGGGGTAAGCAAGTAGATACCTAGATCCTTTTTATTTCTCCCTGAAATAATTTTATTGACCTAACAATTGATAAATCATTACTTTGTATTTTCTGTAATATAATAGTGCCTTATTATATTGCATACAATATGAATCAAATCTATATGTGTTGTTTAAATGGAAAATTAGATAATTAACTATTGCATCATAGAATATTAATGACAATAAAGGCCATTTAAGGACACTTAGTTTGTAATTCTACTACATCAGTATAATTTTAGATTTCAAATTATACAGCTGGTTTGTTCACACTTCCACAATTTGAACTCAATAGCTTGGGGCAATCTGTATTGTCCTGTCTCTCCCTAGATAAACACCATTAATCCAGCTCACCTCTTTCATTTTATTGCACACAACAACTGAGGCCCAGGGTTTTTTGTTCAGCATATGTCAAGCCCTCTCCACCTCTGGGCCTCAGCACCTGCTCTCCTACCTTCTTGAAATGTTTTTTCCTAGGTTGTTAAATAGCTGGCTCTTCCTTTCAGATCTCAGCTCAAATGTCACTGCCTCATAGATACTTCCTTCAAAGTGTTTCTTCCATTCACTGCTCTTTAAAATTTTGTTCACATTGGTAATTAGCATGTTTAACTGTTTGTTTGTCTCTCTCCCATACTACAAGGTAAATTTCATAAAGCAGGATTTTTCTCCCTAGTTTTTCATTATTACATTCTAGTGTCTAGCTTGGGTCTAGCAGGTACTAAACATATCTGTGGAAAGAAAGGAAGAAGAAAGAAGAAAGAAAGAAAGAAAGAAAGAAAGAAAGAAAGA
>PVJN01047618.1:0-15934 GCA_004026805.1 Lasiurus borealis
CAAGGAGGTGCAAGTCAGCAGGAGCTACAAGGTGATCTGCAGATTTCTCCTCTTTGCTTGGAGTCTGGAAGTTTTGGAGTTGTCTGACCCAGTTGCAATTTGTTAGGTTAAACTGCGAGAGGTGAGGCTATTCATATGCAAAAACCCCTGCACACAGCTCTGTGGTTTTGTAAATTGGGTGGAGCAAAGTCTCAGGGGAGCCCTAGGGCATGGCAAACAGCGATGGCTACCATCAGCCCTCTCTGGGTGTCTGTGCTTCCACGTTCTGTTCTGTGTCCCACGTCCCGCACCCCAGTGCAGTAAACAATGATTCCTGTGTGCACCTCTGCAAGAGAGTCACCCAACCCGATGACAGACAATCTAGTTTCTCCCTGTAGGAGTCTGGGTCCCCAGAATCTTGCCAGAAACTGGAGTTCAGAGAGTTGGGAACTTGTAACTCCCTCCCAATTGGAAAAATACAGCACATGCCAGCCCAATTCTCATGCGTCTCCATACCTCTGCCTTCCTGAGCCTCTGCACATCCTGCAAGGTCTCAATGCACTTTTTTCTTTCCTTCAAGTTGTAGAACTTCCACTCCACCAGCTTTCCCATTGTTCTGGGGGATAGTCGTTTTGTCTTTTAATTGTAGTTTTGGTGTGGTTGTGAGAGGCAGCACATATAGATATATACTATATGCTGCCATTTTGGTTCTCCCATGGGTCTTACTTACTTTTATGTTAGTGTTTGTCTTATAGTAGAAGCATAATAAATGTTTGGAGAAATGGAGAGAGATAGAAGGAGACAGAGAGAGAGAGAGAGAATGAGTGAATGAATGAATGAATGAGTAGGTAAGTGAATATTGTTTTCCAAGGTTGGGCAACTAGATTAGAAATGCCAGTCTTGATTTTAGAGATTCTACTGTGTCCAGAGCAGTTCATTCCCCAGAAATGTCCAGTGGGGAGAGTCATGAATAGGGCCTGTCTTGCTCCCCCCACTATAGTTTAACCCAGCTTTTATGCATCTGTTTTACACATTAGGCTTCCTTATTTGAGCTTTGTTTGAATAAAATGTTCTGTGGCTAACATAACGGTTGGGAAAATATTGAGCCATATTTGTTTCCCCACTTAGGTCTCTTCCAGCTTTGCTGGGCATATATTTGCATCTTTTCTGCTTTGAACACTGTCAGAACATTTTTCTGCATCTTATTCTTGGGAGGTTACAGGAGGAATAACACTAATAAGGGAATTTGCTTTGCCAAGTATCCATGGTGTATTCTACTCTAGCCAGAGCTTGGAGAGCGAAGCTGCTGTGCTTGGCCTCTGCATGAGGTGGTTCTCCTTACAGGTCCCCTATCACACAGATGAGGTGCAAAGACTCTTGAGGCAAGCAGTGTTTTTAGCTTCTATCTCCAGCTCTATTTTCTCATGTCTAATTTTAACATAATTACACTGCACTTTACAACACTTCTGCTGACTGTCCTAGACTGGTGACTGGAACCACAGAAGACAGACATGCTGTTGTACACAGGTTGGTCATAGACACGATCAAAGAAGAGTTCTTACTCAAATTGGAAAAGGACATCATTAGACAACAGGACAATCCCACAGCATGAACCACCAACAAGGTTATGAAGAGTCCTCCATGACTTCATCTATGCACTCAGCTAGCATCTGTCTATTGAACACCTACTATGTGTGTGGAGCTGTGTGTAGTGTGGAGATACAGAGATGGATAGAGAACGTTCTTTTATTAAAGAGATAAACTTAAGAAAATGAAACAATTCAAGATGTTAAGCAGACACAGCAGTGTATCAAGTGCTAGGGCAAGAGCAATTCTTTTTAAGAGCTGGGAAGAGCAGTAAGGAAGATTTCACAGAAAAGTGGCATTTAAATTAGACCTTGACCTTGAATAGTTCTTCAGGGCTGCGGGCAGGAAAGTTCCTCAAGCAAGGCAGGTGTGGAGCCCCTGAGGAAAGACTTAGGTGCTAGACCCTATGGGGTAGGGTTTGGAGGCAGGGGAGTGTTAAGCAGTCAGGGTGCAGGGATAGAACTGACCAGGTTGAAATGGGCCCTGAAAGTTAATTCTATTACTCTGGAGGCACTGGGGAGCCACTGAAGGTTTGGAAGTATGGTCTCTTGTGCCATGCTAAGAAATGCTAATCATCCTGTAGGCAATGGGGAAGTAAGCCAGTGGGAAAGCACTGTCCAACCATCACATTAAAGAGCCTGTGGGCAGCTGAGAGGACCAGGGAAGGGCGGAGGCTGGAGGCTATGAGGCTGCATGTGATAGGCTGTGACCACAGCTTGTGTGAAAGAGGGAGATGCTGTATACCAGGACAGTGTGGAAGAGAAGGGACAAGGTTCAAGGTACAAGTCAGAGGGAGAAAAAGCAAGACATGATGCCTCCTTGAATACTGACCTATGTGAGAAGGGAGAAGATATGCAGGCCTTGGATGTCTCAAGCCTGGGAGAATGGAGCCAGTCCCCATTTCTGTTCCTTGGCACTGCTTAAGCATTTCTGCCGGGGTCCTCACCATCTTGGTAACACTTGTCCTTTCTTGGTGTTGATTAGCATGCCAGTTCCAAAGCCCAGGCTTGGGAGGAACTGCTGACACAAGCCCTCGTGGTTTGGAGTGTGGCAGTGATTGTTCGATTCTGATGGTTCCTCTCTGATTCTCTGCAGGCTCCTTGTTACTGGCTGAATTGTGTCCTCCCAAACTCATGTGTTGAAATCCTAACTCCTAGTACCTCAGAATATGACTGCATTTGGAGCTAGGGCTTTTAAAGAGGCAATTAAGTTAAAATGAGGTATTACTGGGGATCCTAATCCACTATGACTGATGTCCTTAAAAAAGAGGAGATTAGAACACAGACAACAGAGACTAGCTGAAGCAGAGTGAACATGGCCATTCGCAAGCCAAAGAAAGAGGTTTCTGAAGAAACCAAGTTGGCCGACACCTTGATCTTGGATGTCTAGCCTTCAGAACTGTGAGGAAATATATTTCTATTGTTTAAACCATCCTGTCTGTGGTGTTGTTACGGCAACCCGGGTAGACTAATATGCTTCTAGTAAACAAAATCGCTCTTGGCTTAAGTCTGCTTGCATCCACCTGGGCAGGATAAGTGAAGGCTGGAAACTGGGACCATGTCCCCTCCCCCTCTCCCTCCTTTTCCCCCCTCCCCCGTGTTTTTTTTTTTTTCTCCAGCCAGTCCAGCTTATCCACTAGCCTATTCCATTATTACAGTCATGGGCACCATGACAACGGATGGGCATGTGAGTTCAGGGAATTCAATCTCTTGAACAAGAATGGCATTGGGTTATTACCAGCTGCTTTGGTCTAAAGAACCAGTCAATTGGTTCACAAAACTGACAATACCCAGCTACTGGCATAGGCGCAGAGCTGGTTTCTTAGGCGTTGGGAGGGAGGATATTCCACTTGTACCAGAATAGCTATTGAGCTTTGTTGAATAAATACCACTTGGAAGAACAATATAAATGGAATTCATCTTCAAGAGGCACAGGCTATTGGAGAGGTCAGGGAGCACTTCCCCAGCTGTGGTTACTTCATTACTAAACCCAAGGAGAAAGAAGTGTGAGGCCTGTAGCCCTAATTAGGCAAACATAGGGAATCTCCTGGTAACCAAAGGGAAGACACAGCTTTCACAGACAACTGCTGGATGTGGCCGGCTTAGTTTCCACATCTGAGATAAGCTGTTTAGCTAAGGGTTCCCAGTGAACCAGTCACAAAGGAGCATTTTACCCAACTCCTGTCCAGATTTGGAGATGTGGAGTTTTCTTTGTTTTTGGCTAGCAACAACAGAAAAGGTTAGAACAGTCCTGCCTGGAACACCCAGAAAGCCCCCAAATTCAGTAAGACCTGCAGAATATACTGCCTAGTCGCTCTCATGGAAAGAGGCCCAGTAACGGGGGGAGAGCACAGAATGCAGGAGCCAAAGAGATGTTCATTTGAACCCTGACGATAATGGTTACTGAAGAATGTTACCTTGGGCAATTTGTTTAATCTTCCATTGGCCTCAGCTTCCTCATCTGTAAACCTTGCCCATGGTTATGAGGACTCAGTGTGACCTTATGAAGAGGAAACACAGAAGCTGCGTGACAATGATTGTGATGGATTAGGGCCATTGCCAGGAGAATGACTCACTTCTGCACACCAGTGTTATAGTTCACTGGTACTCTGACAAATGAAGGCAGCAGTTCAGCAATTTCTTAACCCTTCTTTACTCATACAGTAAAAGTTAGCAAGCATTTGTCAAATGCCAGGCATCAAATTATCCAAAACGCACAGGTGCCCCCTCCAGGAACTGAGAAGGTCATTCCCAATCTCATGGGAATTTTAGTATTCAGTACAAAAGGATCTTATGGTCCTCTGGACACCTTTCTCAACAAGCGCCTCCCTTGCTACAACAGCTACCATCTCATAGTTTGGTTTTATGCTTAAATATTTTGCAAAACAACACATCTAATATATCATATGAGTCCACAGAGTCTTTGGCATGTCAACACACAACCAGCAGGTTGCATAGCTGGGCCACAAGCCTGGTCTCCATCTGATTCTAAGTTCGATATGGCTTTTATAACATATATCCTTTTCCTAAGTTTAAAAGAATATGTGCACCCCTATGTTCACTGAAGTGTTATTTACAATAGCCAAGATGTGGAAGCAACCAAAGTGCTCATCAATAGATGAGTGTCTAAAAAAGCTGTGGTTCATATACACCATGGATTATTACTCAGCCATAAAAAAGAATGAAATCTTACCATTTGTGAAGCATGGATGGATCTAAAGGGTATTATGCTCAATGAAATAAGTCAATTAGATGAATTATTTATCTAGAATTTTCCACTTAATATTTTTGGACTGTGGTTGACTGCAAATAACTGTGGAAAGTGAAACTTCAGATGAGGGAGGAACTACTGCATAAATAATTTTAAGGCTCTTTAGGGATCTTGCCAAATCACTTTCAGAAAGGCCGGAGCAATCTAGTGTAGTACCTCAGTACCTTGTCACCAGCACTGAGTATAATGGTTTAATTTTTTTTCTAATTTCATTACATTTAATGGGAAGGTTGCATTCCTTAAGGACTTTCCCCTTCCATCTCTATCCCCATGTATTCACTAACTAACAAAACATAAGTAAATTGCAGAGACATTTAAATTCTCATCCAAATGGCAAGTATCAAAGTCACTGTACTTATATCCAGGGAGACAAAAAACCCCCACCAAAATCAGAGATGGCAGCAGTGGAATCACCTCTCATGCTTTGCAAGATAGCTCTTGAAGGTAGCAGAACTGCTGGTGACAAATCTGTGTTCTGCTAAGACCTGATGTGTCTGAGACACAAGTCAGTGGCAAGTTTCTCCAGCTAAATGCCAGCTCTCCTAGGGGATCCACCAGGACAAGCTGGGAAAGTGGGATCTCTGCAGGGGTGAGGGTTGAAATCAGGATAAAATGAGATTCTTTCATGAAAGTACTTGGTCAGCTGAAGAAAGTTTTGTTCTTTTTCATGGAGGCCTGTAAAAGGTGTTGAAGACTTTAATAGGGGCTTATAATATGTATGGAAATACATAAAAATAAGTAAATAGCCCTAGCCAGTTTGGCTCAGTGGATAGAGTGTTGGCCTTTGGTCTGAAGGATCTTGAGTATGATTCAGGTCAAGGGCACATGCCTGGGATGTGGGCTACATCCCCAGTAGGAGGTGTGCCGAGGCAGCTGATCAATGATTCTCTCTCATCATTGATGTTTTTATCTCTCTTTTCCTCTCCCTTCCTCTCTAAAATCAATAAAAATCTATATATGTAAAAGCCTAAACAATAGAGAGAATGACCAAATGACCAGTTGACTGGTTACTATGACTTGCTCTGACCACCAGGGTTCAGATGCTCAATGCATAGGATTGGGCTCCCTCCTATCTGGATCAGGCATGAGGAGATCGGGCCAAAACCAGCTATCCGACATTTCCCAAGGAGTCCTGTATTACAAGAGGGGACAGGCCAGGCCAAGGGACCCCATCGGTACATGAATCCATGCACCACGCCTCTACTAAGTAAATAAAGGATAAGAAAGAAAATGAAAATATTACATATAATACTTTTGTGTGTTTATCATGTACAATAAATTTTCAGAATATTCTCTTTATAATCAGTAAATATATTGTGCTTACTATGTATCAGGCACTGTTTTAAGCATTTTTGGCTTTATTTTTAAAATGGAGAAACTGAAACATAGAGAGGTTAATTATTTGTAAAGTCAGGATATGATCCCAGTTACACTTTTCAAGCCTGTGTTCTTTTTTTTTAAATTAAATCTTTATTATTCAGATTATTACATTTGTTTCTCTTTTTCCCCCTCCATAGCACCCCTCCACCCAGCTCCCACCCTTCCCTCTGCCCTTACTTCCCTCCCATTGACCTCATCCATAGGTGTATGATTTTTGTCCAGTCTCTCCCTGTACACCCCTCATCCTTTTCCCCCTGAGAATTATCAGTCCACTCCCTTTCTGTGCTCCTGATTCTATTATATTCACCAGTTTATTATGTTGATCAAATTTTTAATTCACTTAATTTTTAGATTCACTTGCTGATAGATATGTATTTGTTGTTCATAATTTTTTGTCTTTTACCATTTTCTTCTTTCTCTTCTAAAAGAGTACCTTTCAGCATTTCATATAATACTGGTTTGGAGTTGATGAACTTCTTTAGCTTTTTCTTATTGGTGAAGCTCTTTATCTGCCCATCAATTCTGAATGATAGCTTTGCTGGATAGATTATTCTTGGTTGTAGGTTCTTGCTATTCATCACATTGAATATTTCTTGCCTATCCCATCTGGCCTGCATGCTGAGAAATCAGCTGACAGTCGTATGGGTGCTCCCTTGTAGGCAATGAACTGTTTTTCTCTTGCTGCTTTTAATATTCTCTCTTTGGCTTTTGCTCTTGGTATTTTAATTATGATGTCTTGGTGTAGTCCTCTTTGGATTCCTTTTATATGGGGTTCTGTGTGCTTCCTGGACTTATAAATCTACTTCTTTTACCAGATGTGGGAAGTTTTCAGTCATTATTTCTTTAAATAGGTTTTCAGCATCTTGCTCTCTCTCTTCTTCTGGCAACCCCACAATTCTGATGTTGGTATGCTTGAAGCTGTCCCAGAGGCTCCTTACATTATCTTCACATTTTTAGATTCTTTTCTGTTCTTGCTTTTTCAGTTGAATGTTTCCTGCTTCTTTATATTTCAAAATTTTTACTTGATTCTTGCCTTGCTCTAGTCTGCTGTTAGAACTCTGTATAATAGTTTTTATTTCAGTCAGTGTATGCTTAATTTCTAGTTGGTCCTTTTTTATCTCTAGTTGGACCTTTTCCATCTCTAGTTGAATCTTTTGCATCTCTAGTTGGTCCTTTTTCATCTCCTCTTGGGTCTTGCTAACTTTATCCAACTTTTCTAGCATATTCTTGAAAAACCTTATAAGCGTGGTTTTGAAGTCTATATCCAAGTCATTTCTTTTCCTCCATTTCTTTTGTTTGTAATCCTTTCCCTTGTCTCAGCATTTTCACTATGCCGGGAGAAATTCTGTTGGATTCAGCCTTATGATACCAGACTTTCAAAATCACAGAAGCCTCTCTGTTGAGCTTGGGATGGGTGGAGTCTCAGGGCTTAAGGGACTGCCTTGCCTTTCAGCCAGCCCCGCCCTCCACGGCCCCTGAGTCTCACGTGACTGGGTAATCAATGGAGTGGTCCTTGTGCCCGTGGACCGCAGTGCCTCTAGACAGCTGCCTTTCCGGCTCCCCTGCTCCCCAGGACCACATGAGTTTAGGTCCTCAGGGTTTCACCTGAAACTGGGGCTTAGTGGAGTCAGAAGTGGCACAGTTGGGAGGGTCTGTCTCCCGCCCACTCGCAAAAACCAGTGGCACAATCAGCAATGTGTCCTCTGCGCGTAGTGCTGTGCAAACCATCAGACCTCTGATCTTTTGCGACTCCCCTAAATTTCTGTGCACCTCTCCCTTTTCACAGTTCAAACTCCCCTCATATGAGTGTCATAAGATAAGGGGTTCAATGCCTTTGAGGGTCTCTGTTTCCCTCCTGCCAAAGAAAACCAGCCAGGTACTCTGGCACCCGCTCTCTCCACGCACGTGTCTCCGTACCTCAGCTTTTTGCAGCTTCTCTGGTTCTCTGTGAGCCCCTCTCATTCCCTCTATTTGTAGAATTTCCACTCAGCCAGCTTTCTGTGGTTCTGGATGAGGTCTGTTCTGTCTTTTAGTTGTAGTTTTGAAATTATTATGCGAGGCAGCAGTGTAGGTGTTTACCTATGCCGCCATCTTGGATTCTCTCAAGCCTGTGCTCTTAAACACCATCTTATAAGGAGGAAACTGATTATTAAATCAAGTAAGTAATTGCCCTGGTTCAATGGGTTAGGTCAGTGGTTGGCAAACTGTGGCTTAAGAGCCACATGCAGCTCTTTGGTCCCTTGAGTGTGGCTCTTACACAAAATACCATGGCCTGGGCAAGTCTATTTTGAAGAAGTGGTGTTAGAAGAAGTTGAAAAATTTTGGCTCTCAAAAGAAATTTCCATCGTTGTACTGTTGATACTTGGCTCTGTTGACTAATGAGTTTGCCGACCACTGCTTTAGCGCAAGAGGGACTTACTAAGTGTCTTCTATGAACCAGGCACTCTGCCAGCCCAGGGTTACAGAGGGCTGGAAGCTTGGATTTGACACAAGGTTCATCTGATACAAGGTGCTCTTTCTACTGTCTCTTCCTTAATGAAAGATGTTTCCTTGTTATGGTTGATGCATTCAGCAGCAAGGCATCCACAGGGCCCACTGCTCTTGAAACAAAATACCACAGGTAGAGGAACAGAAGTGCTCAGCTGAGCTGTGCTTGGGAGGGCAGCTGTGTTGGAAAGTACATCTGGGTGGGCTCCTCTCTACACCTCTAGGCACCAGACACTCTAATATGGTCCAGGTGGTTCAGATGCCTCCATCTAATGAACAGCAGTCTTTAGGAATTCCAAGAAGTATTCTAACAATCCTAGGCCTTGACCTCAAAATCAGTTGAGCCTTCGGTTATTGAACATTCTCTTATATTCCCCCCACCCCTCCCCGGCCAACCCCAACAACTCACATTGTACCTTGAAGTGCTTTGATAGCTCCCTTACCAGTTCCCTTCATATTTCAAAACCTATGCAATTACATATTTGAAGGGATTATTCATTTTTTTTCTCATGGAAAGTGCACCCCACCCCATAATGCTTTAATAATGATAACCAGATTGATTGAGGGGTCTTTGACATGGGTTTCTTTAGCCAATTTGAGAACATACTGAATTCCAGGCTCTTCTAACTACTGAAAAAATGAGCAGGCTATAAAGTGTCCTAGAAATTTCCTCCTTATGTGATTTTAATACTTTCATCATAGCCAGATAAAATATATTCAGAGCCAACTCTCCTCTTTCTCCATTGGGAAGGCACAGGTTTCAGGCTTTACTTAGCAAAGCCCAGGAAAATGTTTAACCAGAAGAACTGGAAACTCCTAAGAAGTCTCACTCACAATGTAGCTCATAATACCTCTCAGTCAGTGCTTATGCTTCAGCCTCCTTATTCCTCACTCTCAAATGTCTAAGAAACTTTAAGGCTTCTTACCTACATATAAAATCATAAGATGACAATATTGAAAGGGACCTAAACAATCATCTGGTCTACCTCTTCCGGTTATAGAAGAGGAAACTGAAGTTTCAGAAAGATTCAGTGACTTGGCTGAGGTCATGAAGGTTGGGAGTGACAGAGATCAGGCTTGAACCTCATTCTAACTGTAACGTCCATTCATTCTATCACTTTGCCTCTCTCTTTTGCTTTTCTTCTATGAGGCCTTATCTCCCTTTTCTTTATGTTTTTCCATGTCAGAACTAGGTATTGGATAAGGATGGTGTCAAACCAGAATGGATCAGGTTGTGGAGAACAGCAACAGTAAGAGAGCAATATGCAACAGAAAATTCTGGCAACAGTCTGGCTGACAAGTCCAACAAAACACAGAGGCCTATATAGCCAGATGGTATGTGTAGAGCAGGGAATTTATATCAGGCACATAGAGGTGTAGTCAGCAGATTAAGCAGAGATCCAGACATATATTCCTTTTCAGTAACGGGACTTGAGTTCATAAGACTTGAGGTATGGAACTGGAAGCAGAATCTGGAATTCAGTCCTAAGGAACAAGTTTACAAGGTCATGATAGAAGCATCAATGAACTACTGACCTAGAGTTCCTTAAATTCCCCCAGACCAGTCTGGTAGAAACAGTTAGTAGCTGACAACATAGTCTATGAATTTCCACATATCACCTAACTTCCCTTGCAGCTAGAATTGGCCATCTGACTATTTCTGGCTAAAGGACTATGAGGGGAGGGGGAGACCAAATCATGGCAGCCACGTATCTTGCTGCTGGAGAGAGAGGGAGGACCACTAGACAGGTACTGACAAAAATGCCTATTGCCATCCCCATATCCACTCCTTCCCAGCTCCATGAAGTCTATTCTGTGGAACATTTGTAGCCTCAAGACCTCTGCTGCCCCTTGGAGCATCTGCACATACTGTTCCACAAGCTCTCAGAGAGTGTATATGCTTCTGGGTCAGGGATCTGGGGTGTCTAACCAGGTGTTGATCCTGGAAGCATCTTAGGGGCATGATAAGGAAGAAACTACTGTGGCTTTTGAAGATTCTACTGGGGACTCAACTTTGTCACCAATAGTTCTGTGACTCTGAGTCAGCCTTTCTAGACCTCAGCATCCTCATCTGTTAATTAGTGAACACAGAGTTCCTTCAAGCCCTGACCGTCTATGAACTGGCATTTCTACCATGAACATGTACTTTTTTTCAGCTTTATTGAGGTATAATTGACAAAACTGTAATATATTTAAAATGTACCGTGTGATTTTATATACATATACAGATTCCCTCATATGCTTATTTATCCTTTATTGTGTGTGAGAACACCTAAATTCTACTCTCAGCAGATTTCAATTATAAATACAGTGATATCAATTACAGTCACCATGATATAGATTTGATTCTCAGATCTTACTCATTTTATAATTGAAGATTTGTACCATCTATATTTCCCCCATACCCCAGCCTTTGGCAACCATTTTTTTTTTTACTGTTTTTGATTTTTTTTAAATTCCACATATAAGTGATACATGCTATATTTGCATGAATAAGTATTTTTCATTGAATTACATTGAAGTCAGTGGTTCTTAGTGATAGTCATTATTCACTGATGCTTACTATTTTAGGTTCTACTTAACCACGTTATTTTAAATCTCTGTAACAACCCTTTAAAACTTGTGCCTGCTTTACAGATGGGATGGACAAGTGACTTTCTGTAGTTATAGAGCCAGAGATTTTTCACTTCAAATCTCTTCCTGCAGGATGCTTTGAATAATTTTCTCTTCCCTGAATTCACTTCCCCTCCCTGTCCAATGGGCCTTCCACAACTGCCTAGAGGATTTGACTGTTTCTCCACTGCATTGATTTTCTAAGAGCTTTGGAAGCCCATTAAAGTCCCTCCTATTGAAGGATCTGGGGATCCACTCTAGGTCACAGAAAGAAGACTTTATGTCTCCTCCCTCCCCAATGCTATCTGAGCTCATCTGAGAATAACAAAGGCAACACTATCATGTGACCCTTACGTAGCAATGACCAATGTATCTGTTGTTGTCTATTATCTTATGAGAAGGCAATAGCAATCCCATAAATTAAGTGAGGATTGATTTTATAGATGAGGAGACTAAGGCTCATTTCCATCAGGCCTTTGACACACTAGGTTGAGCTGGAGTTTGGGAAGATATCTCAGGGACCTGCCTCATTAAGGCTCTCTTTGTACACAGCAAAGGGAAGGGAGTGTCTCTGGCCATTTATAGCTACATACACAAGTGCCACTCAGATGAAACCCCAGGCTTGACCCTAAAGAATCCATCAGTGCTGGCCCTTTAGGGAAGCTATTCCAGGCTCCTTTTAGTGCTCTCACATTCCACCACACAGGATTCCCTGTGTGCCCACAGTGACTAAAGTTCACCAAATGCTGCTCAGGCCTCATGTTGTCACATTCTCCACTACCCACTGGGAACCGACTGATATTCTACAGAGCTGATGACTGTCCCTGAAGGAAAAGTGGGGGAATTTTGGTGAAGTAACATACTGACTTTGGTTGGTTGACTAATTTTGACTGGGAGGTCATTTGTCTGGCTTTGGATTATCTGATGCTTCCCTCCCTGTCTTAATCATCCTACTTCTTTTTCTAATCCATGTATCACCAGGGGAAAGAAGTGTAAACATGTGAGGTTGCTGTTTTCAGCAAATTCACTCAGGAATCCATGCCAAACCAGGCTTTGCCTGAAAACCAGTCTGGCACCAACAACAAGAGAAGGAGATAGGATTACATTTCTTGTAATCCAGCAGCTTGATTTTTGTTTTGGCACATCATGGGTTTTGTTGTTGTTGCTGTTCTGGACTGAAGGATAGGCTTATTTTTTATGGCTGGGTTTATGGTTTCATGTAGCATTGCTTCTTGAAGCTTGCTGGATAAATCCTATTCAACTCATCACTTTCATAGTCATTAAAAATTTCAGCAAACCATTCCCTTCTCACCGTGATCTCTCTAAATTGCAAATGTGATTTGCTACTCCTTAGTTGGGATATATTGGTTGGGCTGACATTTACCTGTATTCTAGCAGCTCTGTGAAGTAGCTGGCCTCCACTTTGATTGGCTTAGATCCAAAGCATACAGTTGAATAAATATTTTGGCTATTACCCCTACATATTAACTTCTACTTCTTATGGTGTCAACCATTACCCTTGTAATACTAAATCAAGACATTTCAGAAAACATGACTTGAATAAACCAAAATATTTTATCTTCTCAGACCTTTGCTTTGGAAGACCCCAATTTTCCCTAACTCTTCTCATCCTTCAATAATCTCAGCTCTATGAAACCTTCCTTAATCCCTTCCTCTCTTTCGTTTCTTACCATACACATGGTTAGGTATTCTTTCTTCTCTGGTTCCATAGCAGTCTATAACATCAGTGAGTTAAGAGATACAGTTTTCACTACGGAATAAAAATATCGCCAAAGAGTCAAATCAGTATCATTAGAAAAAGGACAACGTAAAAAGTAAGTTGAATTTCCATAAGAGATTTACAGCATCTTAGAGGTGGTCCTTCCCACTACCACCTTCTGCAGAATCCTTGATAGATATTTTTTACAGCTTCCAATCAAGCACTTCTAGACATGGAAATGTCAGGTTTTATTAAAAAGCTTTTCATTACACTGAACAAAAGTTGATTTTGCAATGAACTCATATGCCTTTGGTCTGTCTACTGGAAAAGCAAAATACACTTACTCCCTATTCTACTGATGGCCCTTCTAATTCTTGAAGAGGGCTCTCATATCCTTTCTGTGTTCCAGTGGATTAGGGTCCCAGAATCATTCTTTCTGGCATCCTAGGAAGAGGACTGTGCCATGACTGTACCTACAAGCCTAATATACCTATCAGGTTATTTCCCAAGTGTTTGGCGCTAGGTTGTTGTTTTTGGGGAATAAAAATACATGTTATTCAGACGTGATTAATTCTAGCAGAAGCAGTACACTCCTTAAATATAAGGTTACACTTGCAAAAAAGTAAAAATAACAGAGTGTATTTCTTAGACAAGAAACGTTTTAAACCTTCTGCCATGGATACAGCAGATTAAAGTTCAGCTGCAGCTCATTATTTGTGAAATGTTATGCCTGTTTCTTGCAGAGGGACAACGAGGCAGCCAAAAGATAAGGCCTACGTGTCCTTCAGAGTCCAGGCACGCTTGCTTAATTTAGGAAAAATTCCTAGGAGGGGCCACTGTGGGGAGCTGGAGACCACTCTGAAATGAAATCCAGTTCTAGTAAAATGAAGAATGCATGTGATGGAATCTATCTGGGCAGTGTCAGAATCTATTTTGGGAAATGATCCTGGAATTTTTCTCTGAGGATCCACTTGCATGGTTTCAGTTATGGTTTAAAGGCAGTTTTATCCATAGGTAGAGCTATTGAGTCACATATCACTAAGCTCCCTCTAGAGGTTCAAGTGTGCAGCTGCCAGCAGAGCTCAGGGGGTTGGAAGCCAGGGACTGGAGGGAGCAGAGGGGGGAGTGGAGAGGAACACAGGGAATTATCAGTTCTTTCTGTTAATTAGAGCCAAATTTATGGAATGAAAAGATTAAAAAACAAAACAAAGTACCTCCATTCTTTTAAATAAAGGCTGAGATCAAATTTATTGTGAACGTACATTGATATAGAAAAGGCAATAACTGGTAATATTCTAAAACGTTAAGTTAGGTAACAGGCTGATGGTTCCCAGTGCAATAAAGGAAGCACAAATACCGTAAAGACTTCCCGCTGTGCTGATTCCTAAAAGGCACAGCTCTTTTGGTTAATGAATGACATATTCAACATGATCATTATAGTCACCAGTTGTTCAGGTACTGTGCTAAATACTTTAATTCAATTTCTCATGTAATCTCACAAGCCCCTTCTAGATAGATACTATTATTAGCACCATTTCCAGACCAGGAAAGAGGAACTTAGTGATGTTGAATCCTTCGTACAAGCTCATGCAGTTGATATATGGTGTCCCTGGGACTGGTACTTTGGTGGGTGCTCTTGAACACAATAAAATATGTTTTCTCATCAGCAGAAACTGGAGTCAAAATTAACCACTAGTTCCAGGCATCCAATTTGCAAAGAGTGCCATTGATCAAGGGTAAGGCTGAAAGTCTTACTCAAATATTCAGTGAAAACCTTCCTCTCTGAAATGACCACCAATCTGATAATCCTGAGTGTGTCTTCCAGAGAAGAGACCCCTGGAAGACAATCCATGCCATTAATGTGTCACCTCGACCTTTATGCTGCCTGTACTGGGTGCTGAATACATATTTGCTAAGTGAATCAATGAATGATTGAAGGCCACTAACCCTATCTTCTAAGAGTTTACAATCTGCTATAAAGAAAAGATTTGTGCACATGCACGCATGTATAGACACACACACCATTACAAGTCAGAAGTGACTTAAATATATTGAAGATACATATCAGCAATTCCACACTCTTCACCTAAGTCAGAAAAACTTGCCCATATACAAGGAGACATGTACAAGAATGTTGATTGCAAAACTGTCCCTCACAGCCAAACCTAAATGAACAACTAAATGCTCATCAACAAAGTCATGGAGAAGTATATTTAAATTTACTGATACAATGGAATGCTTTATATATATAGTGGTTAAAATAAATGGTGTAATACTAAATGTACAACATGGATAAATAGAAAAATAATAGCTAACATTTATTTAACACTTATTAAGTATCAAGCACTACTTTATGTGCTTTGTATGTGTTAACTTAGTCCTCACACTAACCTTTTGAGCATAGGTACTAGCACCAAACCCATCATAGAAATGAGGAAGTTGAAGAAAGGACACCTACATTTGATGTAATTGCTAAGATATTTAAAATTACTAAAAAAGATTATAATTTAAGAATATATATATGTATATATATGGTATTAAAGCAAGCATGGGAATAATTAAATGCTAATTTTATTATACTGATTACTACATTGGGGTGGAGAAAAGGGTGGGGACATGATTGGGGAGGGGAGTAGAGTGAACATCAAATGTATTTAGAATGCTTCCTTTCTCAAGCTGGGTGATTGGCACATAGATATTCTCTATATGTATACATTTTCTATGCCTGAAATAGCCTACAAAGAGAAATATGCAAACTGACCTTCAGGCCTCACAAGATGGTTGCCTATGACCAGGACAGCAAGGGGGTTAGTGAGGGATGACCAAATGATTGAACAGCACGCTGTATGGGGCGACCAGGCCAGGGTGGAGGGGCATGAGGAGTGACCAGACACACAA
>PVJN01047619.1:0-15927 GCA_004026805.1 Lasiurus borealis
GGAGGAGTTCTATATTTGGGTGGTAAAAGGAAGCGAATTAGCCATGTGGAAGGGTGCAGGGAGAAACAGTGCCAGTGTTTCATCAGCAGTGGCCACAGCATACTTTGACTTTTTGCTCCTTTAGCAATTTCTCTAACAAGCTTCTCTCGTGGTATATTATGTCTATCAAATTTGCTTAAATATCACCTCATTTCCCTACATTCCTCTCTCCATCCCTCCCCGGGCCTTTTTACTGATGCCTGCCTGATAAAAAAAAAAAAAAAAAAAAAAAAAGAGGCCCACATCTGATATGAACCTAAAACTTCCTTGATTCCTTAAAGTGGGTTATTTATTAACAGAAGTTAAATGACTGGCTGTTGGGCCAATCTCGTCATTCTTTCCAAGGACCGATTTGCTCCGAACGGCTTCTGGAAAGCTCCTGTAGAAAGAAGCAAAGCTCTGTGCCAATTGTTAGCTGGGAGCAGAGGTTTGGGCGCGGGGGGAGAAGTTACTCATTGGCCTGGTTCCGCACGGTGAGTCCCGGGGAGCAGCCAGCTTAGCGCAGCCCTGACAGGCAGGCAGCACGGGGGAGCTCGGCTGCTGCCAGCAGGACCGGCCGGGACAGGGGCTCCTGGGCTGTGTCTGAGCGCGGTGGTCCCCGGTCCCGACAAACTGTCCCTACAGAGCAGGCAGGCGTTCGCCTTCCCTTTCCTATGATGGCCAGAGTGTCCTGTGCTGAGAGGTATGGCTCGATCCTCTTTCCTATCCTTTGGTTCGGCAAAAAAACAGAAGTTAATTAAAGAAAATGCCAGAAGCTTCAGGGAGACAGGTGTGGGCTGCTGGAGCTGGGCAGGGAATCTCCCAGGGGCTGGCTGTTTCTGCAGATAAAGTGCACTGGCAATTGTGTGTCTAGCCTGCACGCGTGCTTTTTTTTTGTGTGTGTGTGGGGGGGGGTAAAAAAGCCAGTTCTGTGCGTTATTCATAACATGTCTCTAGGCCTCAGGAGCTGAACACTGCGCTTCTTTGTGCAATTTTCTTTTACTCCATCATCGGGCAGGCGCGTTTCTATTTCCTACGTCTGTTGACTCGCAGAAACATTTTGCAACCGGCACAGAGCCTGGCCTGCCCATGGCTTTCAACGAAAATTCCGTAGCATCATGACAGGCCCGGAGCAGGACAGCACCCAATACGGATGGCTGTCACTGTCACTTTCCCCACTGGTACTTTGGCTATCTGAGAAAGCATAACCAAATCCAACCACCGTTTGGTTCCTTTACATATGTGTTATTTTGTTTGTTCAAATTGCGACAGTTATCGCCGATCGTTAGATTCCCTGACATTTACAAATGTCTTCACTGTCAAGAATAGAAGAATACTTAGGGCCTTGTTAGAATTGGGCGTGCCGTTATTTGATATACACGGAATTTAAGGGTAAATAAAGATACATTGAAACTTGAATTTTCCTGGAAATTTGAGAGTCGGGGTATGCTTTCTGGAAAAAAAAAAATAAACCTATAAAATTTGAATTACACGTTTTAACAAGATGTATAAACAACCATGACCGGCCAAGTTCACCTTCCCCGGGTGAAAGCGGCTACCCTCTGACATTCCGATGACAGGTCACACATTCTTGGTTGAGCCTTGAAGATGTTTCCCGCGTTCCCCGTGAAGAAAAATGTTTCCTCTCTGTTTCTGTTTCGGCAAGTTGCAATTCATATTCCAACCTAAATATGGCTTTTGAGCTCTTGCCTATTTTGTGGGTGCTTATGGTAGCGAGCCTGCCACCGGCTCAGAGCGATATGAGTCCTAGCCGTCAGGCCAAGGCCTGCGATCTTTAGCATCGTGTGGAAGACCCAGCCTCAGAGGCGCTCAGTGCATGGGGAGGGTAGCAACACGTCGTGGCAAGAGGAACCCAAGAGCCGCCCGGGAACAATGGGCATCTTGTGGGAAGGGCTGAAAGTATGCGGCCAGTCCCCATGGGAACGCCCGCGCTGCTTTCACAGGTGTGAGAGAAAGATGCTCCTTGAAAAGAATCTGTAATCCTTTCTTTCAAGGGAAAATCTATCTGAGAACCTGATCGAAAATTTCCCGAAACCAAGTGGGTCTATGTTAACTGGTGGGGATTTTTAATAAAATGAGACTTTTTTTAGTGTTGTCCAAGGCATGGTGTGATTAAATACTGTTATGCTAGAAGTGAAGACACCAGGAAACATCTGAATCTGGGGGGTGGATGCTAGAGGTTTTTTCCTCCAGAATAAATTGGCTTCCTAAGAGTTTTCCGATATTTCCATTGAGCAGAATCTACTCGTGCGCAATAGTGTAAACCAACAGGGTTTTATTAGCAGCCATCGGGTGCAGGTCATTTTGGAAAGTCAAAAAGGACATTCTCTCTGGTGTCCTGAAGGGAATTTTACACTCCCTCCTCTGTTACTGTTACTGTTTGGCCATAGTGCCACAGTAGGGCTTTCTCTCCAGGGAACAACGTAAGTTTGAAAAAAAAAACACTAAAACAATAGGGACACATTCAAGATAGTTCATGTTGTACCCAGATTGAAGATCGAGGGAGAATACAAGTAGGATGTAAATAAGGCACAAATGGGAAAACCCGGGCATCTTTAACACTGTACGCTCCATGTTAGGTATCTGTACAGTAGTGCATTGGTTTAAAGAGGAATGGCATGGGGACAAGTTCACAGGAGAATGGCCTGTAAAGATAACATTTTTAAGGATATAAGTGCTGTCACTTCTTGTGTGGTTGCTGTCTGCCAACATCTCTGTTAAAGGCTTTAGGTAATCTCATCATCTCATCAACCCCCCGCCCCGCCCCCAACAACCCATGCGGATAAGAGACCTGAGGCTTGGAGAGGTTAATTAATCTGCCCAGGTTTACTCTGCAGGCAGTGGCATAGCGGAGCTCAGTTGTATCCAGATTCCCACTTCTTACTGGAGTCCCATAGTGTCGAAGTCTGGACCCTACACTCTTTTAGAAACATAAGAAAATTGGATAAAAATCTAATGATAAGAACCATTAGGAATGAATAGAGGGTGAAAAAGAATGAATGATAAAGAAATGAAAATTATCCATGAAAAGAAAAGATGTTATTACTATCTGTAAGCCAGAAGAAATTACTAATGAAAGAATACACCTGCTCACAGATGGCTAGATTCTCCATTTTTATAAAAGAAATTCTTCAAGGGAACATTTCTCTGTGTTAATGTCATAAAAATATAATTGATCACCCAATTTATAGGAAGGTGTATGAGGTCTATGACCTGGCTTAATGGCAGGTGTGCGGCCATCTGACCACACACCTTTGCTGGGTAGCACTCAGGAAAGACAGCCACAATGCCCACATCTTAGTGACCACAGAGATGAATTTATCTACAGCACAGCTTCCCCTGCACTTTACCAGCAGAGAGGTGACTGGATGGGTAGTAGATTTACTACGGGAACAGGCACAATAGGGCTAGAGAATTATATAGTTCATAACGCTTTCAGAAAATGCAGTTAATCATTAAAACAATAAAAGAGGGTATCCTCTGGAGTATCAAGATGTCCAGCAGGATAAACATTTTCTCTGCAATATTTAAGTACAAATTGATATATCTGGTCCAAATGGATTTTTATGAAGAACCTTCTAGCAAATAAAGTGGGGGCAAGAGGGTACACTAAGTCCTCACTTAACGTCATTGATAGGTTCTTGGAAAGGGCAACTTTCAGCAAAATGAGGTATAAAAAAACCAGGTTCACTCTAGGCTAATTGTTATACACAAGACTTAAGTTCCTATGGCATAGATCTGATTTGAAATAAAGATCAAAACACTTCTAATAATAAACATTGAAATAAATGCGAGCTACATGTTCATTGAAGAAAGATTAATTAAAAACAAGTCAGATCCTTATTTCCCAAACCATTTATTCCAGTTCAGGGTCCCCAAGGCAAGCAGCCCCTCCCAGCAGATCAGCATGCAAGGCTGGAGGCAGCCTGGACAGATGCCCTTCCACTGGGGGGCGCTCGCGAGCAGTCTCTCTCTCTCTCTCTCTCTCTCTCTCTCTCTCACACACACACACACACACACACACACACAGAGAGAGAGAGAGAGAGAGAGAGAGAGAGAGAGAGAGAGAGAGAGAGAGAGAAACTCAGTCTAGGACAATATAGACAAGCCCATTCACCTCCTGTACACATTTTCCTGTGGGAGAAAACCCCCATGGACATGGGGAGAACCTGCACACTCCACACAGACAGTGGCCTCCCGGACTGGAGACTTGAATTCCTTTAGGAACCGATGTTGTAACAAAAGGGATGTTGAACGAAAGGACATTTTTCGAGGACCCGCTGTGTGCATTTTTGTGGAGTAAGTTTGTTCCGCTTCCTTGCAACTACCTGCATTCTTCAACTTTCAGCAGTCTTCATCGAGAGCGGCAGTCTTCATCTCCCCGTGTGCCGCAAGGATTTTTAAAAACATGCTATGCCAGGGACACTGACCTCTTTTTCCTTAGATTGCCAAATTAAAAAAAAAATGACAACAGTAGCCATCTGGTGTGAATGAATCAAAATTATACCTGTTTTTTTTTCAGATCAGCAATAATAATAATAATAATAATAATAATAATAATAATAAATTTTTTTGGTGGCCGCAGAATTCCAATAATTAGCTTGTGTTGCCATGAGACGGAAAGGGGTGAAAATCGCTGCTCTGGAGGCAGAGCAAGAGGATCGCTTGCTTCTTCAGGAGCAGTGGCAGCTACAGGACAAACGCCCAGTGTTTCCAGCTCTGAGCGTGGGACCTCCGGGGGAGGGAGGTGTTAATTAAGTTACAGCGCTCTCTTCCCCGGGCTTTGTGCACAGCCACTCCAGGCACCTGCTGGAGTTCCTGCTGAAACCGTGTTTCCTGCGTCGCTCCTCTCCCGACACCCCCCGATTCTTCCCAGGGAAAGTATAGATTTTCAGGAACACAGGGAGTGTTGTTTTCTCTGTTAAAAACCAGCCTGCGGGAGCGGGCCTTAGGTTTCGCCCCAGGAAACAGCAGTCCGATCAGAGCTCAGAGGCGGCCCTCCCTGTCCGCCGGGCGAGGTGCAGCCTGTCACCTGACCCGCTCCGAGCGGCGGCCGGGGGCACCGGGCTGCATTCCTGGGATTCTTTCCCCGGGCACTGGCACCGCAATGAGCAACTTCGGGTTCACTGCGCCCAGTGGGTTCCGCTGGATGCTGCCTGAACCCTCCTCCTGCCCAGACCTCCGGCTCAGTCCGAGCGAGCGCGCCTCTGGGAGTGGCAGCACGCAGGTAAACTGAGTTTGCCCCCAGAGCTGGGAGTCCCTGCCTGTGTGTCGTGCTGAGTGCAGACTCATTTCTCTTCTTGCGGTGTCTGTTGCTCCTTCCAGAAACCTGACTTGTCAACCCATACCTGCTTAAAAGTAGTTACTATGAATAAGGAGAATAGGGACTTCAGGGTAGGCTCCCTGAAATGTTAGAAAGAGAACTTGTGAGTGTGAAAGCTGGGAGTGAGAAGCAATTTTGTGAAGCCAGGTTTTTTTTTTTGTAATTCAAAAAGTGCGAGCTTTGGAGGCTGACCTATTTGGACGAGAATCTTGGCTCTGGGTAGAAGCTGGGACAGAATGTTTCATCTCTCCAGTGCTGTTTCCTCTTTGGTTATACAGTGGTACCTCGAGATACAAGTTTAATTCGTTCCGTAACCTTGAGGCGTGGGAAACTGTGAGATGCTCGAGTTGAGGTAAACTGGTGGGTCGTTTGCAGCCGGCTGATCCACGCGATGACTCCTATCTCAAATGTTGCTCGTATTTCAAAGCAAAAGTCACCCGCTCGAGGGCTCGTATCTCAAAAATCTCGTATGCTAGGGCACTCGTATCTTGAGGTACCACTGTAATATCTACCTGCATGGTTGATGGGAGAACTAAGAGGAGAAAGTGTCAAGAAGGAGCTTGCGGTGTAGAAAGTATCTGAGTGTGTGCCTATATGTGCATGTGTGTGCACATGTGCGTGCTTGTGTGTGTATGGTGGGTGCATCTGTATGCATGCGAAGAGGCCACAGGGCAATGCCATTGAGAAGGCTAGTGGGTTTCCCAGAAGATGAGGTGGAATTTGATCTGGCTCTGACTTTCTCGGCTGTTGCAGAGACCAGACACTTGAGCAAAACATTGACCCGAGCTGCTGAAAAATAAATAGCGTGTCTTGCTGATCCTTATCCAGGAGAGGATGGTGTAGTGTAGCATGTGGGATGCACTTCAAGTGAGGACCGATGGGAAGGGAGGCAGCTGAATAATGATCACACACATGGTCATGTGTGCAACTGTACACAGCCCTGAGTGGGCTTTGTCGTGGCAGGCCACGTGCCTTCCCCCCTGACTCTGCAGCTTACTCTCCATCTGCCTCTGGGCTGGTTATTTTTCTCTCTCTTTGAACATCATTTTCTCATCACATGGAATTGTCATGAGAGCGAAGTTACTCCGTCCTTGGGAAGTGCTTGGAGTAGTACCTGACACATGTATAACACTTGCTAAGCATCAACTGTTATTTGACAAAAAAAAAACCTCTTTTAAGTGGTCACAGCTTTGATTTTCAAAATAATCTGACGAGATAGACTAGGCATGTATTAGCCCCATTTTGCAGATCAAGAAACTGAGGCTCAAGGAAGAGAAAAGCATGAGCCAAAAGTCCCATAACCACTGAGTGGCCAGATAAGAAGTTGGCTTAGTGTGTGCTCAGGACACATGCATTGAATGAAGCATATTCTAAAAGGTTTGGCTCAAACACCGTTTCCTCCACAAAGCCATTGCTTATCATCTCTCTCTCCCTTGTGCCTCCCTAAACGTTTACAGTACACAGGAACCTTTTCTCTGGGCCATCCTTGCACTGTAGAATGTTTGGTATAAGTCTCACCTGCCCCTTCCCCACCCTAGCTGTGTGAATGTTTTCATGGGCAGCTGTGTGTTGAACAAGGATGTTTGGCACATGATGGACATTCAAGAGTAACAGCTGAAGGTGGAAGTGCAAATGAGGCTTTGCGCCAGCTGTCAATGTGGGTGCTCCTCTCCCCACCCCCCCCACCTCCACTGGTATTTCTGCTCCGTCTCAGAGCTCCGACTCTGATGTGTGGGGCGACTGAATCTGATTCAGGAAGTGCCACATATTGGCCAAGAAGCTGACTGGTCAAGGTAAAGTCATTTCCATCCAATGTCTTATTTTCCCGAATATTATTTCTCTGAGACTGTCACTATAAATGTCTAAGGAGGGGAGGGGCGGGCGTGCAGACTGTGTTAAGGAGAAAATTCAGGGGGAGGGGGAAACTGTCCCAGTTTTTCTTGTAGATATTTTAATTTACCTTTCCACATTTTCCAGGGTGCTAACTTCTCTGTAGGACGCTCACCCTTTCTCTTTACCCCCTCCCTAAATCTTCCCTACCACTCTCCTTCTTCTCTCTTCCTCTACGCTTCTCTTCCTTCAAGTTCATGCTCACATTCTGTGACTCTCTCGCTCTCTGGTTAGCCTAAACCCCAGAGCACAGATGGGCAGGGATGCAGCGTCAATGCAGGAGGGAAGAGGAGTTCATTTTCTTAAGATTCTCCCATCTCTTCATCCTCAAATGTTACCAATGCTCTGAGGGCCTTTATTCCTAACAACAGCCTAAAAGAAATCAATATACTGCAATGGTTATGAACTTGGAATTTAGCGCTCTGGACCCGAAATCTAGCTCCCCAGTTTACTAGCTGTGTGGCTTGGGCAAGTCATTTAATGCTTTGGGTTCCTCACCTGCCGTATAGTTATTATCAAGGTTACAATCCTCATGTGGTTATTAGTGAAGTTAAATGAGTTAATGTTTACAAAGCATCTGGAGCAGTACCTGGCTCATAGACAAGCATGTGGCATGTGAATATTGGGTGTCATTTTTCTAAAGATGCTAAGTAGTGTAAAAGTTGCATGTAGGCAAGATTACCCTTGGAGTCTCTTCAATGGCCTATGGATGGCATCTTTTGGAATACCACTGAGAATGTACTTGGCTTGTGTGGAGAGACCATACTGCATAGAAAGTATGTATCTTTAAACTTTCAAGTTCCATTCAGCAGAGAGATGGTGCAGGAAGCAACAGGCTACCCCAGTCCTTTTCCCACTCCTTCTGTGAGGTACACGCAGCGTGAAATGATTGGCAGAATTGCCGATTCCTTATATTAAATAAATCACTGCCATTCTTATTCTCCATGCGTGTGGCTACATTCGTAAGTTACTTGCATGTATGAGATGACCCCACTGCAAACCCTGGGGAAAGCCCACTAGCCTGAAGTTAGGAAAGCAGCACAGGTACAGTCACCGTGGGGCCTTGGTGAAGTCATTAAACCTCCCTGGCCATTTAATAACGGCTAAGATCTCTGCCGGTGCAATTGGTCTGTGATTATATTAGTCCCAGAAGGGAGCTGAGGAGAATACAGTGGTACCTCGAGATACGAGTTTAATTCGTTCCGTAACCTTGAGGCGTGGGAAACTATGAGACGCTCGAGTCGTGGTAAACTGGTGGGTCGTGTGCAGCCATCCGATCCACGCGATTACTCCTATCTCAAATGTTGCTCGTATTTCAAAGCAAAAATCGCTCGCTTGACCGCTCGTATCTCAAAAATCTCGTATGTTAGGGCACTCATATCTCAAGGTACCACTGTAGTCAGATACTTAATTTGTGCCATTTCCCCACCCTCTTTGGACTGCTAATTGAGTGAGAAGTATAGTGGGATTTTATTATTTCTGCTCTGGGAAGAGAGGGAGGCTTGCCTGATCCCAAAACCCTGCTTCTTCAGCCTGCATTGATATGTTACCTCCAAGTTCAATGCTCAAGTTCATGTTCCCATTCTGTCTGGATTTATCTGGCCACTGCTACTTGTTCAGGGAGGGTATAAGAATAGGGCAAGTACTGAGGCCATCTTCTGGAGGGAGGGTCGGGCAGCTTCTGTGATTAATACCGCAGAGACGCCCAGACAAGAGGGTAAGTATTGGTTCCAGGTCCAGGAAAGGAGAGGAAACCAGGCGGTGGGTCTGTTCTTCCTTTCCTTGCCTTGCCCCTTTCTGTTTGGTTTCCATGGGAAACTGTTTGTGGGGGAATTCTGGCAAGTGTTGGGCATTTTTGTTGCTTATCCACTTGTTTCCCTGTGGCACTGGGGGAAAAAAGGAGAAGTGCCGTGCAAAGAAAGGAGAAAAATAAGTGTGGGATTTATGCTGCTTTTTACGGCTGAAATTAAAATCTGCATAAAGCTCATAATTTTTCCAGGACCTTTGAGACAAAAATAAGGAAAGAGCTCATATGAAGATATCAAGCCAGAATCCGTTAGTCTATGCCAGTGACTTTCAGTCCGGGTGCCACAATAACTTTTAAAACACTCAATACCTGGCTCATTAGTCAGGGGCACTGACCTCTTTTCCCTTAGATCGCCAATAAAAAAAAAAAATGGCAACAGCCAACGTAATAATAGCTGTCTGGTATGAATGAATCAAAATTAGACCTATTTTTTTGAAAGATCAGAAAAAAAATATATAATTTTTGGTATGCTGCAGAATTTTAGCAGTTAGTCTATGTGTGCCATGAGATGAAAAAAAAAAAAAAAGGTTGGAAATCACTTCTCTAGGCACATTTCCAAAGGTCTTTTATTTCCTTTTCTCTGGGCACCAAGTTCACATTCTGAGGTCATGTTTTTCAACTAATGGCTGCATTGTGTCATTTGTTTCTCTTGCAGAGAGTGTCAAAGAAGACCTCAACGTCTGGAGAAAAATGATCTTTCAAAGCATACAAAGCGTACCTCCTGCTACGTGTTTTTGCCTTACTAACCTCTGATAACTGGGGCGCATGGCCCTGGGCCTGCAGAAAGCCAACTGACTCTCCGACTCCGCACCATGCATCACCTGTTCAGACTGGTCTTGGGACAAAAAGATCTTTCACGAGCCGGGGACCTCTTCTCCTTGGAGGACTCTGAGATTGAAGACAGCCTGACAGAAGCTTTGGAGCAAATTAAAATAATTAGCTCCTCTTCTGTAAGTAAACTAATTTTCAGACTAGACCTCTATTCAGACTAGAAATGATCTGTTCTAGAGCCAACTAATGGAATCAGTCCTAGTGAGGAGGATCTTTGTGGAGGAAAAGAGGAAGGATCACTGATATGGGTCTCTCTTGACGCTGCTCCGTGGTTTGGTTGGCATCTAAGAAATAACAACAGCGAAGTCATGGACTTGAGGGCAGCCAGGCCTGCCTTTGCCCACTCAGGGAGACCAGAACTCCGGAAATTACAGGCCAGGGTGGGATTCTGACAAACGGTTTTTCTAAGGGTTATTTCTATTTCCTTGGAATGACATGAGGAGGAGAGAGGGAGCAAATCCGGGGAAAAGCAGACCTGCCAGGCTGCACACCAGCATTAGTAAACAAAGCAGGTGTGCGGAGGAGGCTGAATAATGGAAGAAGGCAGATGACACCTCCTGCCGTGCAGGTAATAGGAGACAAGGACAACCATCACTCTGCTGTCAGAAGTGACAGTTGCCCAGGGCTTGATAACACTGATTCTCTCTGCTCCTGTATCGTCTCGGGTTTGGTTGATTTCTTTTCCTTTGCTCCTGTTTCTACATCCCCTGCCCCCAGCATTTAGTTCACCTCCCTAATGATTAGCCCGCAGTGTGATCAGACAAATTTAAACTTTCCATCACCCCTCCCCTTCCTTTGTTTCTCCTCGATGTCAAGACGATATATTCTGAAAGTACTTCGCCGAGGGGGTGGGTGTGGAGTGCCTGGTGTGCTTTGATCTGGACCTTCCAGATCATGCGTGGACCCTTCACGAGCCTGGTGCACCCATTTCAAGGGCCAAGGCCACCAAGCGTCCTCTCGAACATCCTCCCGGCTCAACAGCCTTTGCCAACACGTGGCATAAACACCCACGGGGCAGAGGAAAGGGACAGGACTCAAGCCACAAAATACCGAATTAGCAAATGTGTACACACTTCAGAAATAAAAGCTTTCCTCCATGTTATAAAGAAGAAATGTTTGAAGGCCGTGCTAGCAACCAGCTCAGTTTCCTCCTCAAGCTGTCAACATGTTCTCTTGCTGGTGGCCATTAACATGCCACATTCCCCCAGTGACCAGTGAAGTCACTACCCAAACACGCTTCTTTTCTCAGGTAGTGCCTTTGACAGCAATTATGTGTCCACATTTTTTTCCAGAACATTAATCAACTTAGTCTGGCTCAAAACACAAAATATTCCTGGTACATTTCCACTTTCTGGGTAAGATTTATGTGCTATTTCCACCAGCCCCATTCATCACACTCCTCTGGAAATAAATTGGGTGAATATGCCACTGATTTTCATCTAATCGAATTATATATACACATATATATATACAAATTTAATAATATATATACATTTACATAGGAAATATAAATATATATGTTTCTAACAAATATCTTATTTATACTATCTATTGGATATAACAAATACATGGTTTATATCCATATTCCCTGAAACCCATTTCCACTAGAGGTCAGTGGTGTTGGAGATTTGCTGTGGTTTTTTCCTTTGCCAATTGCTTTGTCTCACGGATGTTAAATTCATGAGCTCTGTCTGTCATGTGTCCCACTGTCTCATCAGGAGCACTGTCCATTCTTTAAGTCCTCCAATCAGTATCCCTCCGCAAGTCTATAAGTCAGTAGTTCTCCTGTATTCTTCATCTACTGACTTCTTTCATATCTCACTTCTTCCCTGCCTCTATCTGTAACCATGGCATAGAGCAAATGGATGGCAGAATAATAATACTAATCATTTTTTAGAGGAATCATGGAGATGAATCCAATTTTTAAATCCAACAACCACCAAAATCAATCCAATATTTAAATTTCTTAATCAATTCAAATTATAAATATAACTATTAGTGGAATTCCTCCTCCCTTTCTACTCTTTTAAAAGCTAGTTTGGTTTCATTATTCCTTTAATGATTTCTAGTGACTCTAGTTCTTAGTGTTTACCTCCTTCTTAAAAGATATAATTGCCCCTTTGCATTATATGTTGTCCTCACAGAAAATCATCTACTCATATAACCTCAAGTGCAGTCTCTACGTGAGGGAACCCCAAATCTATGTTTTTAGGCTTGACAGTTTCCTCTAAGCTTCAAGCTCATAGTAATTGATATCCAGGACCTCAAAATCAATACGTCTTAATTCAAAGTCATCATCTTTCATATTCCTAGATCTCCAGGTTTGAAACCTGGAGTCACTCTTGACTCTTTTCTCTCACTCTCCCCTTGCCCTGTGAGTTCTGTAGAAACTGCCATAGAAATACCTTCTCCTTTTCCCTTCCTGCTGCTGTCATCCTGGCTCAGGTATTCAAAACAACTGCTCCCACTTGGTCCTGCCTTTCTCTAGTTTATTCTACCAACAACTACCAGATCATTACATGTCTCTCCATTGTTCAAAACCTATCCATGATGCCTCAATGCCCATGACATTCTATGACCAATGCCAGTGATCAGTCCACTGAACCACCATACCTACTCTATGGCTCACTTCACCGTTAGCTGCATCGCATCCTTCTTTTATGATCAGTTCTCTTCTAATCACTCTGGGTCTCAGTAATCAATTCCACTTCTCAATTTCTTGTTAGAAACATAGAACTAGAAAGGACCTTCTAAATCATCTTTTTCAACTTCCTTCCAGCACTCAAGTTTCTTCTCTAGGATTCCTAACAAATAGTGGCCTTTCCTTCTGTACTTGCAAAGATGAGGACATAATAGGTTTCTGATATTTTTCCTGCTTCTCAACCTTCCTTTCATAAATTTCCCCTTTCCATTGCATGCAGCCTTGATGGAACCTTCGGTCAATGTTCCCTACCTTGCCTTTGCCTAAAGAGGAGCAAGAAAAGAAGTGGGGACATCTGACCTTAGCTATAACAATTAGAATTTCTTTCTTAGTAATTCTAGGGGGTGAATCAGCACAGGGTGATTTATCATGATGATGGTGCCCTCAAGAAACAGTATTTTGGTTCCTACTCCTCTATCACCATGTCTGCTTTGTCACTGCCCTTCCCAGGCCAGAGAGTGCAGCTTTTTCTTCAAATCTGTGAGCCACCTTATATCTTATGATTATTTTACTAAGGCAAACTAGACTTTTTCGGTTGCTTATTACCATAGAATCCTAACTGACAAAAAGATAGCTGTTTACTGTTCGAATGACTAGTGTGTTTCTCCTTTCAGCCAGATGAAATCTTACTATTTGTTTTTCCATCAATTGTGCTTCCACCCTACCTCACACCCCAGCAATCAAAAGAATCTAATCTCTGCTCCTACAAGAAGAACTTTAAACATATGACGATAGATATCAGTCTCATTTCTGGCAACTCTTCTTCCCAGCTAAACATCCTTAGTGCCCTCATGTTTTCCTATGACAAGGAAGGGGCAGGCCTGTGACAGGGAAAGGCTGCATCGCCTCACATTTCCAGTCTCAGGTCTGGAAACTCAATTTTGTCAGTTGATGAGAAATGCTATCTAAATCATGCTTTCCAAATGTAAGACTCAGAAGTATAAATTAGAATGCCGACTTACTGATTTTCGACATAAAATAAAACTCATGTCAGTTAGAATTCTTGTGTACGCCATACTGTTCTCTCCAAGTCTATTTACCCAATCTTTTTTTTTATTATTGACTTTTTACAGAGAGGAAGAGATAAGAGAGTTAGAAAAATCTATCAGCTGCCTCCTGCACACCTCCTACTGGGGATGTGCCCACAACCAAGGTACATGCCCTTGACTGGAATTGAACTTGGGACCTTTCAGTCTACAGGCCGACCACTGAACCAAACCAGTTAGGGCATATTCACCCAATCTCTCACTGGATAAGGAATACTATTATTGTTTAGGTTTCTTCCTCCTCTGTTATAATTACACTAGAGGCCCAGTGCACAAAATTCATGCATGAGGGGGACTTCTAGCTCCCAATTGCTCACCTGCCTGCCTTCCTGATTGCCCCTAACCACTCCCCTGCCAGCCTGATTGGTGCCTAACTGCTCCCCTGCCAACCTGGTCACCCCTTATTGCTCTCCCCTGCAGGCCGGGTCTCTCCCAACTACCCTCCCCTACTGCCCTTCTTATGGTGGCCATCTTGTGTCCACATGGGAGCAGGATCTTTTGACCACATGGGAGCAGTCGTCTTGTGTGTTGGAGTGATGGTCAATCTGCACATTACTCATTTATTAGATAGGATAGAGGCCTGGTGCATGGGTGGGAGCCAGCTGGTTTGCCCTGAAGGGTGTCTCAGATCAGGGTGGGTATTCCCTTGGGACGTGGGGTGGTCTGGGCGAGGGGCCTGTGGTGGTTTGCAGGCCGGCCACACCACCCGGTGACCCAAGTGGAAACCCTGGTATCTGGGATTTATTTATCTTCTACAATTGAAACTTTGTAGCCTGGAGCAGAGCCAAGCCTTCTGCTTGCACAGCCATTGAAACTTTGTTGCCATAATTGGAGGCCTGGGCCCACCAGGGTGTGTGGAAAGCTTGGCTTCCTCCATCGCTAGGGGCAACCCAAGCTTCTCTCCTGCTCTATCTGCAGCCATAGCCATCTTGGTTGGGTTAATTTACAAAGTCGCTCTGATTGGCTGGTGTGTGTGGCTTGTGGGTGTGGCAGAGGTATGGTCAATTTGCATATTACTATTTTATTAGATAGGATTTTAGTTCTACCTCCCTGATATTATTATTACACTCACCTGTGAAGTCACTGATGGGCATAGAGCATCTTGGGTAGCTGGCTAATTCCGCTTAAATGCATGGATTTTGCTGTTCTTGTTTACTCCTCAAAGGACAATCCTGTTTTCAAGTTCTTAAGGATGCCTCTTGTAACTTCCAAATACTTTTTGAATTCTCAACGTTCTGGTTACTCTCCGCTGGAATCTTCCTAACTTATTAATATAATGTATCATTGTTCAGTATTTGAACCAATTGCTTAGAACAATTGCTAATACCAGTCAGACACTCTGTTTCTAAAATTTATTTTCAATAATAACATCACACAGTTGGCCACATTTATATGTGATGTGCCAAAATTCTCAGGTTGATTCAAAACTTGTAATTGGATACCTTGAAAACAAAATTTAAGTGAATTATGTCACATTTTAAGCCATTGCAATAATATGCTTGTTTTCAGGCCCTTCTTCCAGACCTTTCTAAAAATCATGATTCTGTCCAATATATTAATTACATTCCTAGCTTTGTAGATCTGAAAACTCAGTAAGCAAGCCTCCAATCCTTCTTCTAGACTCACTCACAAACCCTAGCTGGTTTGTTTCCGTGGATAGAGGGTTGTTGGCCTGCAGACCAAAGGGTCCCAGGTTCGATTCCAGTCGAGGGCACGTACCTTGGTTGCAGGCTTCTCTCTGTCCTGTGCCCTGATCAGGGCTCATGCAGGAAGCAACCAATTGATGTGTTTCTCTCACATAGATGTTTTTCTCTAGCTTTCCTTCTCTCTTTCACCCTCCCTAAATATCAATGGAGCCCAGCTGGCATGGCACAGTGGTTGAGTGTCAACCTATGAATCAGGAAGTCATAGTTTGATTCCCAGTCAGGGCACATGCCTAGGTTGTAGGCTCAATTCCTAATTTGGGGTGTGCAAGAAGCAGCCAATCAATGATTCTCTCTCTTCATTGATGTTTCTCTCTTTCTCCCTTGGTGGAATCAATAAAAATAATCAATGAAAAAATATCCTCTGGTGAGGGTTTACAAAAAAATTTAAAATAGGAGGAGGAGCCAAGATGGCGGCATAGGTAAACACCTACACTGCTGCCTCGCACAACAATTTCAAAACTACAACTAAAAGACAGAACAGACATCATCCAGAACCACAGGAAAGCTGGCTGAGTGGAAGTTCTACAGCTAGAAGGAAAGAGAGGGGTTCACAGACACCCAGAGGAACTGCAAAAAGCTGAGGT
>PVJN01047620.1:0-15933 GCA_004026805.1 Lasiurus borealis
AGGGGGCCGGGCTCGGGGTGGGGTCTGGGGTTCACACACACACACACACACACACGCTCACACACTCACAGAAGTGGTGCCGGGTCGGGGTGGGGCCCGGGTTCGGGACAGAGGAGCCTCAGCGCCTGCACGGGGGGTGGGGGGGGTGTGTGCGCTGGGGGTGCTCTCACCGCTGACCATGTTTTGCTTCCGTTTCTGTTGCTTCTGCCTTTGCTTGCTCGCCGCCCAGGCAAGCCGGGTAAGTACCGCTCCCGGTCTGGCACCCCCCCTACCCGCACCCACGTCCATCCGCCTGTCCGCCCGCGTGCCCGCCCGCCCGCGCTCTCCCGTTTCTATTCCTTTCGCTTCGCGTGCTGGCTGCGTCCCTCCCGGTCTCACTGTGTCTGGCCGGTCTGTCTCTGGGACGGGGTGGGGGCCAGAGCCTGGGCGTGGGGGCCCCTGTGCAGTGTCCACACGCCTCAGCGGCCGGCGGGGGTGTGGGGTGGGTGCTGGGACCGGGACCGGCGTGAGGACCCCCGACTCCAAGAAGGAGACGCTCTCGGCCGCTGGCGACTCGGGGTCACGCCCTTTCCCGGGGTCTGTGTCGCCAGCGGAGCTCGGGCGGCTCTGTTCTGGCCAAAGGTCCGCTCCCTTCGTGGGTCACGGCGCCGACGTGGCACTGGCTACGGGCGGGTGATGCCCGGGCCCTGAG
Organism: Lasiurus borealis; assembly: GCA_004026805.1. Lineage (NCBI taxonomy): Eukaryota > Metazoa > Chordata > Mammalia > Chiroptera > Vespertilionidae > Lasiurus > Lasiurus borealis. The sequence continues at coordinate 692 of PVJN01047620.1, forward strand.
CGGGGTCTGTGGGTCCGAGGCCTCGGGTGCGTGTCTCTGGCTTCCGTCCTGGTGCCAAGAGAGACGTGCTAGGTCCCTCCTGGAGGAGGCTGAGCCGAGGCTGGAGCCAGTCTGGTGTCCGAGGTCTGCGGCTCCTCACTGCCTTGCGAGCCGGGGGTGGGCGCTGAGGCCGGGCTGGAGGGGGCATCGGCATCTCCCGGGCCGGGGGTCCCCCAGGTCTGCCCCCCACCTGGGACGTGCCACAGACAGATGCCCGTTCTCCTCCTCTCCCCTTCCTACCCCTTCCCCTCCCCCCTCCCCCACCCCGGAAGGCCTCTGGCGCACACCTGGGCCTCGTTCCGACAGAGGTGGCTCTGTGAGACGTTCTCGGGGGGACGCGGCCTTAGTCGCTTCATCTCATAAAACATATAGATGTGTTTTTTAATATTTTATTGATTTTTCACAGAGAGGAAGGGAAAAGGATAGAAAGTCAGAAACATCGATGAGAGAGAGACATCCATCAGCCGCCTCCTGCACGCCCCCCACTGGGGATGTGCCCGCCACCAAGGCACATGCCCCGACCGCAATCGAACCCGGGACCCTTCAGTCCGCAGGCCGATGCTCTATCCACGGATCCACTCCGGTCTCGGCTCGCAAAACATGTTTTTATGGACGTCAGAGACGAAGGGAGAGGAGAGAGAGAGGAACACCCAGGAGGAGAGAGAATCACGGACCGGCTGCCTCCTGCACGGCCCCCCCACCTGGGGATGGAGCCCACCACCCAGGCCTGTGCCCTGACCGGGAATCGAACCCTGACCTCCTGGTTCACAGGTCGGCCCTCACTCGCTGAGCCCCACGGGCAGCTGGGCTGTCTCTATCGTGACCACACTCAGGGGGCCCACCTCCTCCCTCTCCCCCTCCTCCTCCTCCCCCAGCCCCGACCGCAGGCCCGTCCCTCCTGCCCAGCGCGCCCTCAGTGGTGCTGTTTCTCAGCCCGTGGGTGTGGCTGCCGTCAGCCAGCCGGAGGCGCTGGGCTCTGCTCTGCGGGTTCCCCCTCAGGACAAAGAGCAGTGGCTCCCGTCCATGCACCCATCCGTCTGTCCATCTAGGGATGCGGGTGCCCTGGGGCTGGTGCCTGGAGAGCCGGGGGGTTGGGGGGGCTCGGAACAGGGTCTGGCTGAGCCCGCGCCGCCCGCAGGGGAGCCCAGGCCGGTTCCGGGGTCCCCACAGCCTCGTGCCTCTCTCCCTCCCTCCCTCCCTCCCGCCCGCAGAGGACGAGCAGAGGGAGAAGTCCGTCTCGCAGCAGACGGTGCAGCAGCTGGTGCTGGAGAAGGAGCAGGCGCTGGCCGACCTGAACTCGGTGGAGAAGTCCCTGGCCGACCTCTTCCGCCGCTACGAGAAGATGAAGGAGGTGCTGGAGGGCTTCCGCAAGGTGCGTGCGCGGCCGGGGAGGGGCGAGGGGGAGCGGGAGGGGGTGCAGGGGAGTCAGACCGGCCGACCGGCCGTCCGAGGTCACGCCCTCTGACCTTGTTAGGGTCGAAACGCTCGCCGCTCAAAGGAAGCCTCCAAGAGACGCTCTCATGCAAACAGCAAAGGGTTTATTCACCAGCATGCTGGGGCTCACAACATACTCTGAAAGCAGAGCAGAGGCTGAGAGCCCCGAACCAAGTTACAGGGTATTCTTATAGTAGTCTGGAAACAAAGACTTCAAAGAAAGACTTCTGAGAACCCGGTGACCTTTACATAAGATTAACGGCACTCTGCATATTTACGATAACAGAATGCGGCTGGTGGTTATCTCTGGGTTAGTTTCTGGAGACATCGGGACCAGGTCTCCTGTTGTAATTTAGCTACAGGCTGTCTTGTTACACAAGATTATCAGCCTGCACCTGGGTCACGGCACCCTGGGAGTTTTCACTCCGTTCTTAACCCTGAGACTGCAACTGGGGGATATGATTTTAAGCAGAGCTGTGTTAACTCTGGCCCAATCCTGATTTTTGCAACCTTACAACCTCAGAGAGCTCCTGGGGTCTCCAGCCGGCTCGGCCTCTCCTCTGGAGGGGCTGGAGCGGGAACCACGGCTCCGCCCGGAGGGAGTGTCCCTCGGCCCAGGCCACCCCGCGGGAGCCGGACGGAGCCAGATCCTCGGGCTCAAGGCCTTTCCCGGGCGGAACCAGAGACCCGAAGGCCCTCGTGTCCGTCCCCTAAGCCCCCCCACGGCCGCCCGGCCAGCCGCCCGGCCCCCCGTGAGCCCCGCCCTGTCCCGCAGAACGAGGAGGTGCTGAAGAAGTGCGCCCAGGAGTACCTGTCCCGCGTGAAGAAGGAGGAGCAGCGCTACCAGGCGCTGAAGGTGCACGCGGAGGAGAAGCTGGACAGGTAACGGCAGAGGCTGCTGCAGCGGCTCCCGCCCTTCCTCAGGCCCCGGCCCTTTAAGACCCTCCAGCCAGTGCACGCCTCGCCTCAGCCGCCACCACCCCTGCCGCCCCGGCCCTCACCGTGAGGCCTGGGCCCAGGGCAGGCGGGCACGCCCCCCAGTCCTTGTCCGTAAGCAGAGTCTGAATGCGTTTGGGCTCAGACCTAAAGGGAAGGGAGCAGCGGTTCTCAACTTTCCTCAGGCCCCGGCCCTTTAAGAGGGCTCCTCACGGGGTGGGGACCCCCAACCATGACATTATTTCCGTGGCTGCTTCATCGCTGTCATCTTGCTACTGTGATGAACTGTCATGTAAATATCTCATAGGCAGGATGCATTTTCCTTGTTACACATGGAACATCATGAAAGCATAGGGATGAATCACAAAAAGCAATACGTAATTATATACGGTGAAATATTTATTTCTAGTTACAAATAAATGAAATTTGGTCTTGAATCGTGGTGTCGCATGGGCAACAGTCTTCCTAGGACAACAGTAAACGACATGGCTACACGTTGCTACACCGAGGAGCGGTGTGTTGGTCCTAAGACCATGGGAAATAGGTGTTTTCCGCTGGTCTTAGGCGACCCCTGTGAAAGGGTCGTTCGACCCCCAAAGGGGTCACGACCCGCAGGTTGAGAACCGCCGGGCTGCTGGCGGCCGTGGGCCAGGTCGGAGGCAGTGTGCGGGTTTGGTGGGTGATCAGCGTACGCTCCGGCGGGGCTGGGATAATAAGCAAGAGGTGCGTGCAGGGTCTCCGCCCACAGCCCCTGGGCCTGGGCACCGCGGGGCCGGGAGGGGGTGTCTCGTGGGCGGGCCCCTGAGCCGGGCCTTGGTAGGTGGAGCTGGAGTCGGATGCCCCCCGTCCCCCGCCGGGTGGGGAGGAGGGTTGAAGAGGAGGGGGAGGCTGAGATGGGGTGAGGGGTCGTCCCTGAGTGCCCCCGCCCCCTCCCCGCAGGGCTAACGCGGAGATCGCCCAGGTGCGGGGCAAGGCCCAGCAGGAGCAGGCCGCCTACCAGGCCAGCCTGCGCAAGGAGCAGCTGCGGGTGGACGCCCTGGAGCGGACGCTGGAGCAGAAGGTGAGGGGCCGCCAGGCCCTGGGGTCCCCGGGCTGAGGATTGAGTTCTCAGATAGAGAGACGGCACCCTCCTCCCTTAGACTGGAGGGGGGGCGATGGGAGCCACGGCGCAGAGAGGGCGTGGCTTGTGCCGAGGCCACGCCGAGAGGGCGCCGGGGCTGTGGGCAGTTGGCTCTACCTCGCTGCTCAGGGACCCACCGACTGTCCGGCAGGCGGGGCTCAGGGGTGGAGCATTGACCTGTGAGCCAGAGGTCAGGGTTCGGTTCCCCGTCAGAGCACAGGCCCGGGTTGTGGGGCTCCATCCCCAGGAGGGGGCGTGGCATGCAGGAGGCTGCCAATCCGTGATCCTCTCTCATCGTGGATGTGTCTCTCCCTCTTCCTCCCTGAAACCAATAAACACTTTTTTATTTTATTTTTTTAAAAAAATATATTATTGATTTTTTACAGGAAGGGAGAGAGAGAGTTAGAAACATCGATGAGAGAGACATCGATAAGCCACCTCCTGCACGCCCCCCACTGGGGATGTGCCCGCCACCCAGGTCCATGCTCTTGACTGGAATCGAACCTGGGACCTTTCAGTCTGCAGGCCGGCGCTCTATCCACTGAGTCAAACTGGTTTTGGCAATGTACACTTTTTAAAAATATATATATTTTATTGATTTTTTACAGGAAGGGAGAGAGAGAGTTAGAAACATCGATGAGAGAGACATCGATCAGCCACCTCCTGCACACCCCCCACTGGGGATGCGCCCCCAACCCAGGTCCATGCCCTTGACCAGAAATGAACCCGGGACCCTGCAGTCTGCAGGCCAATGCTCTATCCACTGAGCCACACCGGTTCTGGCCACACTTTTTTTTTTTCTTTTCTAATCCAACGAGCGTTCTGCTCGGCCGGCCTTCCCGCAGCCAAGGGGTCTCCTCTCCGTGTTCCGTCTCCCCCGCAGAACAAGGAGATCGAGGAGCTCACCAAGATCTGCGACGAGCTGATCGCCAAGATGGGGAAGAGCTAGCCTGGAGCCCGGCACGCAGACCTGACCGTCGCGTGCAACACACCTGCCATCGGCATCGGCAGCGGCCTGCGTGCTCCCGGGCCGGGCCGGGCGGCTCCCGCCGCAGACGCCACCGCAGACGCCGCCGCTCCCGGGCTCGGCGCGGGGACCGGCCGGGCTTCCTGCCAGCGGTCTGACCTCAGCGGCCCCTCCCGCGCCAGGGAGCGAGCCTCCCACGCAGGGCCCGGCGCGGACTGGGGGCCTTGCCCTCTGACCCCGGCGTGGACGTGGGCGCGGGGACTCTTGCCTTAAGGAGTGTGCACTTCATCTGCGGGCCGTCTCCCCAGGAGGACATGCATGTTTCCGGGACGTTCTCTGCTGTAAATAAACGTTTTTCTTTGGATCCTGGCAGCACGCGTGGTCGGGCTGTGGGGTGGGGAAGGGGGTTCTTCCCTCGCCTTCGGGGGTCCCGGCGGCTCCTCCCCAGCAGGGGGCTCCTTCGTCTGCACACGGAGGTGGCGTGTGGGTGACCCTGACGCCCCCACGGACAGAGGCTGAGGGGAGCTGATGGGGCTGCCGCCTTGAGCAGCGAGCGAGTGGGCTCGGCGTGTCTCCTCCTGTCTCCTCGGCGAGGTCCCCCCCCGAGCATCACCTCCCTGTTTAAAGGGGAGCCCAGCGAGCAGCCGTCCGTTCAGGTCCTGCCCGTATGGAACCCACACACCCAACACCCAACACACACACAACACATACACACAACACACGCAATACAACACACGCCACACACAATATACAAACTCATGCCACACACAACACATACAAAACCAACACACACACAAAACCAACACATATACAAACCCAACACACAACACACAACACATGCACATGACACAACATACAACACGCACAACAAGCAACCAACACATACGTGACATGCAACACATGCAACCAACAAACACAACACATGCAACCAACACATGCATGACACACCACACATACACACACCACACATACACACAATATATGCAACACACAACCAACAAACCCAACACATGCACGACACACGCACAACACACATACACACCACACCGCACAACCAACACACACGCATAACACAAAACAGACCACACCTACACAAAACACATACAATGCACAGCCAACACAGAAAACACTCTACACACATGCACCACACACATACACACACAACACACGCCCAGCGCCCACCCCTTGGTCAGAGGCTCGGCCGCTCCGGGTAAGGGTGTGCCCAGGTCAGAGCAGCCAGAGGCACTGCGTCCCGTGACCCACCTCTCCCAGGTCTCCGCGAATCAGCGGTTCTCCACCTGTGGGTCGCGACCCCTTTGGGGGTGGAACGGCCCTTTCACAGGGGTCGCCTAAGACCATCGGAAAATGCAGATATTGACATCACGAGGCATCATAGCAGCAACATGTCATAGTTGGGGGTCACCACCCCATGAGGAGCTGTAGGCCAGGGTCACGGCCTTAGGAAGGTGGAGAACCACGGCCGTCAATCCTTCCATCCAACCACACCTGGACCCAGAGGAAGACGGGACCCCGGGATGCAGCGCCAGGAGGGGCCGAGGGGCCCAGGGCCCAGCCCTCCCTCCACCACAGCGAGGTCGGAGGGCGACGGCGGGTCTCACGGGCCGTTTTCCAGAACCTCCAGGCCGCTGTGAGGAGCTGGGCACCACAGGAACGTGGTGGGGTGACTGACCACCCCCCAAAGACAGAGGCTGGAGTGGGGGGGAGGAGTGGCCCGTGGTGGGGACAGGGGCTCGGAGGCGCCCCGCCCGCAGCCAGCTGTGCGGGCAGCTGTGCGGAGACCAGGCCGGAACAGGAGTCTCGGAATGCGCCCCAGTCGCCACGGCGCCCGCAGCCCCCAGGACGCCGAGGGCAGCCCCCGCCGGAGCACGCGGCTCCTGCAGGGAAACGGCCAGCCGGAGCCGGGCCCCGAGCGCGCTGGGACCGGCCGCGGGGCGTGGACGGGGCGTGGACGGGGCGTGGCGCGGCCGAGGCAGTGAGAGCGCCTCCCACGGACACGGGAGCTCCCGGTGGACGGACGCCCGAGAGGCCGTGAGTGGGCTGCTACTCTCCCTCTCTCCCTCCCCCGGGCGCTGCTGGGGGGGAACCAGGCAGGGGGCAGGTCCAGGCCAGAGGCAGAGGGGCTGGGAGCCGGGACCATCGCCGCCGGGAGCCAGTCCCATCGGCCTGCGTTCCCTCGGGGAATGAATGGGAGGAGGGACCTGCGTGTCCCCCGCTTTGCTTTCTCGGAGCCTCTTTCCCTGCGGAGAAGGGTCTGCTCTCTCGCCTGGACCCCCAGCCGCCGGGCCAGGCCCCGGCCTGAGCTCCACCCAGGAGCCCGGTCACAGTCACAGGTTCCCGGTCAGGGCACCGGGCGGGCAGTGTGTGTGGGGCGTGCAGGAGGCGGCTGATCTGAGATTCTCTCCCACCCCTGATGTTTCTGTCTCTCCAAACCTCTCCCTTCCCCTCTGACATCAATGAAAAGGTATTAAAGCCGAAGCCGGTTTGGCTCAGCGGATAGAGCATCGGCCTGCGGACTGAAAGGTCCCAAGTTTGATTCCGGTCAAGGGCAGGGACCTGGGTGGCGGGCACATCCCCAGTGAGGGGCCTGCAGGAGGCAGCCGATTGGTGATTCTCTCACCCCTGATGTTTCTGTCTCTCCAAACCTCTCCCTTCCTCTCTGACATCAATGAAAAGGTATTAAAGCCGAAACTGGTGTGGCTCAGCGGATAGAGCGTTGGCCTGTGGACTGAAAGGTCCCAGGTTCGATTCCGGTCAAGGGCAGGGACCTGGGTGGCGGGCACATCCCCAGTGAGGGGCCTGCAGGAGGCAGCCGATTGGTGATTCTCTCACCCCTGATGTTTCTGTCTCTCCAAACCTCTCCCTTCCCCTCTGACATCAATGAAAAGGTATTAAAGCCGAAACCAGTGTAGCTCAGTGGGTAGAGCATCGGCCTGTGGACTGAAAGGTCCCGGGTTCGATTCTGGTCAAGGGCATGTATCCTGGTTGTGGGCACATCCCCAGTGGGAGGAGTGCAGGAGGCGGCTGATCGATGTCTCTCTCTCATCGATGTTTCTGACTCTCTATCCCTCTCCCTTCCTCTCTGTAAAAACCAATAAAATATATATTTTTTAAAAAGATGAGATAGTCTCTCGATGGGATACATAAAAATAAAGATTTTTCAGGCCAACGCCCTCCATGGTCCTTTGAAGAGGCCCCTGGGAATGTTTTTGAAAAAGTCGACTCCAGCCCACCCCCTGTGGCTGAGGGTGGAGCGGCGGCCTAGGAACCGCTCTGAAACCAATAAAATACGTTGTTTTAAAAAGAAGGAAAGTGGCTGAAACCAGTGCGGCTCAGTGGATAGAGCGTCAGCCTGCGGACTGAAAGATCCCAGGTTTGATTCCGGTCAAGGGCTCTTACCTTGGTGGCGGGCACATCCCCAGTAGGGGGCGTGCAGGAGGCAGCTGATGGATGTCTCTCTCATCGATGTTTCTAGCTCTCTGTCCCTCTCCTTTCCTCTCTGTAAAAAATCAATAAAATATATTTTTAAAAAGAAGAAGAAGGAAAACGTAGCCTTGACCTCTTGTGCCTTCCAGGTGTCCCTCCCTCCTCCCCCGTGGCGTCCTCGCTGGCGTTCGTGAAAATGTTGAATCAGGTGAGTGGCAGCTGCCGGGGTCCGTGCCCGCGGCCGAGGCGGCAGGGACGAGGGGTCAGAGGGCTGGGGCCTGGGCGGCCCGCCACGTGGGGATCCCAGCTCCACCTTCCCACCATCCACCACGTCCCAGGCCCCCGGCCCGGGGGGCACGGCTCCCGGCCTGTGTTTTATTATTTTGGTTATTTTAAAATATACTTTTATGGATGTCAGAGAGGAGGGAAGAGGGAGAGAGAGAGATCCGTGATGAGAGGGAACCACGGAGCCGCTGCCTCCTGCCCGCCCCACCCTGGGGATGGAGCCTGCCACTCGGGCCTGTGCCCTGACCGGGAATCGAACCCTGACCTCCTGGTTCCTAGGCCAGGGCTCAGCCACGGAGCCACACCGGCCGGGCTGGTGTTACCATGTTCCCATCAGCACCGGCACCACCGCCTCGTGCTCACCACCAGGTCGTCATTATCCCACGGAATGTACGACCCCAGGAGGCCCAGAGGCCACACAGACCCACAAACCCATTTTATTTGTGTACAAGATCCAGGCCCGGCCGGCATGGCTGTGGGGCTGAGCACTGACCCAGGAACCAGGAGGTCAGGGTTCGTTCGGTTCCCTGTCAGGGCACAGGCCCGGGTTGCGGGCTCCATCCCAGGGAGGAGGGGGTGTGCAGGAGGCAGGCAACCCTTGATTCTCATCACTGATGTTTCCCTCCCTTTCTCTGTATCTCTCCCTTCCTCTCTGACATCCATAAAAAACATTAAAAATGAACAGCTAGGCCGAAACCGGTGTGGCTCAGTGGATAGAGCCTGGGCCTGCGGACTGAAAGGTCCCAGGTTTGATTCCGGTCAAGGGCACGTACCTTGGCTGCAGGCACGTCCCCAGTGGGGGGCGTGCAGGAGGCGGCTGATGGATGTCTCTCTCTCATCGATGTTTCTAACTCTCTATCCCTCTCCCTTCCTCTCTGTGAAAAATCAATAAAAATATATATTTTTTAAAAAAATTAACAGTTAGCACAGCAGACGTGCAGGAGCAGAAAGTACCACTGGGGGCGGGAACAGAGGGGGTTGGGTTATGTGGGGCCAGATTTCCCGTGGGGAATGGAATGTCCTGATTAGGGTGTGCTGACAGCTGACAGCATAGCCTTGCACTAAATGCCCCTAAACCAGCAGTTTCTCAACCTTCCTGAGGCCGAGACCCTGGCATACAGACTCCTCATGGGGTGGTGACCCCCAACCATGAAGTTTTGCTCCTATGATGCATCGTGATGTCAATATCTGCATTTTCCGATGGTCTTAGGCGACCCCTGTGAAAGGGTCGTTCGACCCCCAAAGGGGTCGCGACCCACAGGTTGAGAACCGCTGCCCTAAATGGACCCCAGAAAACGGACGCCATTTACAAAGCAAACGGCCGCCGGCCGGCCCCTCTGCCCCGTCTCCCCCAGCCACGTGGGGTGAGGACGTGCAGAGCAGCCCCTGGGCCCGGCTCTGGGTCCTTCTCCCGGACACGCAGCCTCGGCACCTCCGGGCCCGGGTCCCGAGTCCCCGGAAACCACCTTCTTGCCGGCGGCTAGATCCGCCCTGAACGAGGGCTCCTGGGAGCGGCTGGCGGTGAGGGACGAACTGTGTCCTCTCCCCACTCCCCTCCCCAGACGCACGGAGCGCGGCCGGAGCGCCAGATGGCCGGGGCGACCAACCGCTGGCGCCTGCCCAGCAAGCCCTTCAGCCGGGACCTGCTGGCGCTGTCCCAGATGTGCAAGGCCATGTGCTTGGACGTGGACGGCTCGCTGCCCACCCCCGACAGGTAGGCACGCCCCTCGGAGGGACCCGGGACACCGGGCCGCGCCCTGGGGGGGCAGGTGGGCCGTCACCAGGCAGGTGGCCTTAGGACCATCCCTCAGGGAGGGCGGGGCCGGTGGGACCCTCCCCTGAGGATGCCCGGGTGCCGATCGCGGCAGAGAGAGACCAACTCGTGTGTCCTCGCTCTTTCTTCTCTTTTACTTAATTTTTTAAAAATATATTTTATTGATTTTTCACAGAGAGGAAGGGAGAGGGATAGAGAGTCAGAAACATCAATGAGAGAGAGACATCGATCAGCCGCCTCCTGCACGCCCCACAGTGGGGATGTGCCCTCAACCAAGGTACATGCTCTTGACTGGAATTGAACCCAGGACCTTTCAGTCTGCAAGCCAACGCTCTATCCACTGAGCCAAACCAGTTTCGGCTTCTTTCTTTTTTAAAATAAATATATTTTATTGATTTTTTTACAGAGAGAAAGGGAGAGGGAAAGAGAGTCAGAAACATCGATGAGAGAGAGACATCCATCAGCCGCCTCCTGCACGCCCCCCACTGGGGATGTGCCCGCAAGCAAGGTACATGACCCTGACCGGAATCAAACCTGGGACCCTTCAGTCCGCAGGCCGACGCTCTATCCACTGAGTCACACCGGTTTTGGCTTATTTTTTCTTATTGACATCAGAGAGGAAGAGAGACGGAGAGAGAGAAACATTCGTGCTGAGAGAGGATCAGGGACCGGCTGCCTCCCGCATGCCCCCCCCCCCCCCCGCCTGGGGATGGAGCCCGCACCCCAGCAGGTGCCTGACTGGGAATCGAACCCTGACCTCGGGGTTCACAGGTCAACACTCCCCCCCTGATCCAGGCCAGCCAGGCCCTCCCTCCTGGTGCCTTCAACCTGAAGTGCCCGCCGCCTGCCCTGGGCCCTCAGCGCCCTGTCCCCCCTCCCAGCCGTGCCCCTGGGGGGCGCCGTGCCAGGAGGAGCCACTGCTCTGTTTGCTTTGCTCCCCGCTAGCTCGCCCGTCGGCCCACCTGCCCGTGCTGCTGCCGTGCCCACACGGGTCGGCTGAGGGCCAGTCCCAGCTCACAGTGCCCCACCCCCTGCCCCGTGCCCGCGTGCCGCCTGGTCTCAGGCAGCGAGGACAGCTCCCAGCACCGTCTGTCCCACGAGCGCTCCTGGGGGCCTAGGAGGAGGGGCCCGGCCTGGAAGCCGCAGAGCCGGTGCCTCGGGGCCAGCAGCCAGCGCCCCGGCCCAGCCGCCACCTGGCATCTCCCTGTCGCCAGCGGTGACGCCGATGTTTGCCAGCCGCTGAGCTCACGGGCACCGCCCATCCTTTCCACACCGGGCGGGGCTGTGTTTGGAGATCCGGGCCGACCCCCTGACCCCGCAGCTCTTCCCAGACGTGCGCCCGGGCCGGGAGGGGTCAGGCCCGGGCTCCTGTCCCGTCCACAGCGGGGCCTGGCCCCTCCTGCACCCGGGAGCTGGTCACTGGCAGCCGGCCTCCCTGCGGGGAGTAGGCACGAGGGTCTGGCCGTGAGCGGGACCAGGGGCAGGTGGCCTTGGGACCGAGCCCCCTCTGTGCACGGGGCCCCCGGTTCCCAGGGTCGTGGAGAACCGTCCGGCTAAGGTGACGCCCACAGAAGTGGTGGCCGCGGGCCTGGCCGCCTGCTCTCCCGGGCGCCTCCGCCTGCAGGACGGGCAGGGACCCCGGTCTGCGGCCTCCCGCTCGGCGGCCAGAGGGTCGTGTTTAAGGCCTCACCCGCCTCGGTCCCTGACGGGCGTCCCCGGGGCTGGGAGAGGCAGACACCGGCTCGCTAACGCCGGGTTCGGGTGTTTCTCCCCAGGCTGTACATGCCCCAGATTCAGAGGAAACCCGCGGGGACCGTGAAGAAGGCTGTGCCGAGCGGGGACGGCGGTGAGTCCGGGTCCCTGGACCCGCCGGCCGGCAGGTGGCTGCTGGCCTCCGGGAAGGGACCGAGCAGAGGCCCCGCCCCCTGGCCCGGACACTCCGTCCCTCCCTGCCCCCTCCCCGCACACGCTGAGGGTGCCTGGCGCCAGGGACACGCGCTGAGTGTGCAGTAACGGAGCCACGTCAGGCAGACACGTGTTCCGGGTACTCACGGTCACGCTAACGAGGGCACCGCGCCCGAGCCGTGTGGTTCAGGGGACAGAGAGCCAGGTCGCTGACGGAAGGAAGGGGCCCGCCCCGGGTTCGGTTCTGGTCCAGAGCTCGTACCCTGGCCCTGATTGGTCAGGGTGCGAGCAAGAGGCAGCCCATCGATAGGTCTCTCTCGCATGGCTCTGTCTCTCTCTCTCTGCCTCTGTCTCTCTCTGCCTCTCCCCCTCTCTAAACCAGCGGTTCTCAACCTTCTTGAGGCCGCGACCCTGGCCTACAGTTCCTCATGGGGTGGTGACCCCCAACCATGACATGTTGCTGCTGTGATGCATCGTGATGTCAATTTCTGCATTTTCCGAGGGTTTTAGGTGACCCCTGTGAAAGGGTCGTTCGACTTCCCCCCAAGGGGTCACGACCCACGGGTTGAGAACCGCTGCTCTAAAATGAATGAAGGGCCGAGACCAGGGTGGCTCAGTGAATAGAGCGTCGGTCTGCGGACTGAAGGGTCCCAGGTCCGATTCCGGTCAAGGGCATGGACCTCGATGGCGGGCACATCCCCAGTGGGGGGTGTGCAGGAGGCGGCTGATGGATGTCTCTCTCTCATCGATGTTTCTGACTCTCTATCCCTCTCCCTTCCTCTCTGTGAAAAATCAATAAAATATATTTTTTTAAAAAATGAATGAAGGCGGGGAATCCCTCGGGAGGGGGATCCACAACCGGCCGACGAGAGACGGACGCGCGCTGTCCGCAGACCGGCTTGGAGTGGAGGCGGCGAGGAGCGGCCGCAGGGCACCAGCTGCCCGGGCCTCGCTGCCCTGACCGGTCCTGACCCGACTCCACCTGCTCGTGTCCCGGGGGACTTCCTGGGTGGTGACCACGGACCGGTGTGGGGAGCCTGGCCAGCCTGTCCCGGAGCCAGGAGCTCCCGAGGTCCCTCGCGCGGCCTGTCCTCTGAGCCGCCCCGGCCCCGGGCCCGCGGTGGACAGAGGTGCGGGCGGGCGGGGGCCAGCGGACGAGGCTGCCCGCTCTCTCCCCCCAGTGGTGACCCTCGAGTGCCTCGGCTTCCAGTGGGAGCTGCACCTGCCCCAGCTCTTCCAGTCCGAGACGCTGACCAAGCTGTACGTCTCGGCGCTGAGCGAGGCCTCCGTCAGCCGCCTGCGGGACCTGGAGCGGCTTCTGCCCGGTACGTTCTCTGCGAGGGACCCCAGGTGCCCTCTGGCCCGAGAGAGCCCCTCGGAGCATTGAGGGGGGACCGTGGTGGGGCCTCTGCCCCGGGTTTAACCTCAGTCTGCCCGTCTGTGAAATGGGACCACAGCTCTGGCCTTGCTGCGCCTGGACCAGCGGGGGCAGCGCCGAGCCGGGCCTGGGGGCGGCGGTCGGTGGGCGCTCGGAGAGGTCAGTCCTGTTCACCCAGCGACCGGTCTCTCCCCGTCTACCCGCCGGCCGGCCGGGGAGGCGGCTGCGTCTCTGGAGAAGCACGTGGGCCGTGGGGGAGTCTCCGAGGCTTCCTGAGAGGCAGGCCCGGTTCTGATGCTGGGGGTTCGGGGGGGGGGGAGAGGTTTACACAGGGATGGAGGTGTTTTTCGTTCCTTTCTCTTTTCATTTTTTAAAAAATATATTTTATTGATTTTTTACAGAGAGGAAGGGAGAGAGATAGAAAGTCAGAAACATCGAGAGAGAGAGACATCGATCAGCCGCCTCCTGCACGCCTGACTGTGGAGATGTGCCCGCAAGCAAGGCACATGCCCTTGACCGGAATCGAACCTGGGACCTTCCAGTCCGCAGGCCGACGCTCCATCCACTGAGCCACACCGGTCTCAGCTCTCTCTTCATTTTTTGTTGATGTTGGAGAGGAAGGGAGATGGAGGGAGAGAGAGAAACATCAGTGATGAAGAGTCACGGACTGGCCGAGACCCATGTGGCTCAGTGGATAGAGCATCGGCCTGCGGACTGAAAGGTCCCGGGTTCGATTCCGGTCGGGGGCATGGACCTTGCTTGCGGGCACATCCCCACTGTGGGGCGTGCAGGAGGCGGCTGAATGATGTCTCTCGCTCATCGATGTTTCTAACTTTCTCTCTCTTCCTCTCTGTGAAAAATCAATAAAAAAAAATAGTCACGGACGGGCTGCCTCCTGCACACCCCCCCTCCCCTGACCCCCCCTACGCCCACACCCCGGGCCCCTGCCCCTACCGGGCATTGAGCTATGACCTCCTGGTCCCTGGGTCCATGCTCGGCACAGAGCCACGCAGCCCGGCTCCTGTCGCTTTGCTCAGCGCCCCCTCATTTCCCCAACACCCAGGTCCCCTCTTCCTTCTCTGGCTCCGTGTTTAACCCGCAGCCCCGACCCTCCTGGCGGCCAGCCAGCTCGGTCTCCGGGGAAGAGGGCGGCGGCGGGCGGTGACACGGGGAGAGCCGGCCCCAGCCCGCACGGGAGGGACGCGTCCCGGGCCTGGCCTCAGAGCCGTCCTTCCAGCCAGACAGGCCCCGAGGCCAGCCCCCCGCCCGTGCTGGCATCAAGGGCGAGGGTGGGAGCTGGGGGCACAGGGACGGTCCCTCCTGCAGTCACAGCACCTGCCCCCTCCCCCGCAGGGCTGCCCTCCGGGAAGGCCCGGGAAAGGCCTCCTGTGAAGCGGCTCACCATCTCCCTGAGGATCAACGACCCCCTGGTCTCCAAGATCGGTACGTCCCCCGCCCGCCCGCCCGCCACGTCCTGCCTGCTGCTCCACGGACGGGCTGGTGTGGGGCCAGAGGGGGCGGGAGCGGGAGGGAGAGGCACCCGTGACCGGCCGCCTCCTGCACCCCCAACCCCACCAATCCCCCCACTCCCCTCCCCCGCACCAGGGATCCAGCCCACACCCCAGCCTGGGCCCTGCCCGGGAATGAACCCTGACCTCCTGGTTCCTCGGTGGAGGCTCCGCCCCTGAGCCCCGAGGCTGAGGCCAGGGTGATCATTCTCTGAGGGGCCAGGGGACCCCAGCCGCCCCGGCCTCACACACACAACCCAGCCCGCAGGCACGGCCTCTGTCCCAGCCCTGCCACCCGCTGGGCGGAGCATCGCAGGGAGGGCGCTGGGTGCGAGGGGGGGAGCAGAGCCCCAGGGTGATGGTTCTCACTCTCCCCCTCCCTCTCTCTCCCCCTCCTCCTCCCTCTCTCCCTCCCTCTCTCCCTCCCTCTCCCCGTCCCTCTCTCTCTCTCT
>PVJN01047621.1:0-15933 GCA_004026805.1 Lasiurus borealis
GAGAAAGTTACATATCCAAGGAGAGGTGATAAAGTTCTCATCAAACAGTTAAAACCCTCTGCAACTCTCCTTGACTTTATTTTCTCAAGATGGTTTAAAAGTGACTGAAGTAGGTAACATTCTGTCAAAATAGAGCTATGTGAAAGAAATCTCTTAAGAAAACCAGCTGCTACACTTAATCTTCCCACATAATTTCCATGTGCCTTTGAACACAGCACTATTTATTCAAGAAGAATTTATTGAAATATGAACATTTTTTAATCAGCAATATTCCTTGAGTGTTATTATTAAGAAATTATAGTAGTTTTCATTAAAAAATAAAGATGAAATCAAACCAAGCCTATGTTGAATTTTGGAGAGAACAGACTGATGGTTGGCACAGGGGAAGAGAGTTGGAGGACTGGGTGATAAAAGATGAAGGGATTAAGTACTAATTTGTAGTTACAAAACAATCACAGGATGTAAAGTAAAGCATAGGGAATATAGTCAATGATCTTGTAATAACTAAGTGTGGTGCCAAGTGGTTACTTAATATTAAGAATTTTATTCTTAAATAAATACATGGGCATTGCCTCCTTTGTAGCTAGATTTGGCCACGTGATTCCAACTGAGCCAGTTCAAATCAATTATGAGTGGTCAGCAACTTTGGGGAAATGCAATTAGTGGAAGTGGATGTGAGCACACTGAACTCCCACTGCTTTCTCTTTCAGGCATGAAGTATGAAAATGACAGCAGGAGCTTGAGCAGCTAATTTTTGTTTCTGTGTTTTGCTTGATTTTGGCACTATTTCTTTGACAAATGACTTTCATCCTTTTAATCTGTCTTTTCTTCCTCATTCTTTCTTTTTTGCCATTGGCAGGACAACTTCGATCCAAGGGTTTTGATATTCTAACTGTAGTTCATCCCCCCCTCCCACCCCTATTTTTCCTTTTCTTTTTAATTTCCAACTACTGTCCCATTTTCTGGAAAATGAGCTCCATTTTATTTCCAGGCCCTCTTTACTTTTTATATTTTATTGATTTTTTACAGAGAAGAAGGGATAGGGATAGTGAGTTAGAAACATCGATGAGAGAGAAACATCCATCAGCTGCTTCTTGCACACCTCCTGCTGGAATCGATGCCCTTAACCGGAATCGAACCTGGGACCCTTCAGTCTGCAGGACAACATTCCTGAGCCAAACTGGTTAGAGCCCTAGCCCTCTTGTTAAATTTAATATGTGCCTCTTGAAATAGTGATTTTATATTTATAGTGATAGAATTTGATGCTCAATTGCTAGACTTAACAACTGAAAAGTATTTATTTTTCTCTCCAAAATAAGATTTGTACTGAGAAATTAGATTTATAATTTGCAATGAGTAATTAGATTTGAATAATTATAAAGTCAATGTTTATTATTCCATTTTAAAAAATTGAGCTATAAGCTGTTTGGTGGATACCCTATCTATGTTAAAGTATTGAATGTGACTTGACATTTAGATTCAAGTGCCATCATAGTAAATGCAGATAGAGGTGAATTCTTTATCATATGTTTTCTCAAATTTATATCTATATTATGTCATATTATTTATTTCATTATTATGCATTTTCTTTAAAAGTAATTTTAAAATGTCAAAGTTATCATAGCTAACAAGAGCTTTCATCAATATTTTGAATTTGACCTTAGAATTTAAAAATATGTATGTTTGACATTTACAGATATATTTGTTAAAAAGAAATGGCTCAACATACTATGACTAACATAATTTTATAGCTGTAAGAAAAATATTTTAAATTCAAGTCACTACAATTAAATTATATATTTTCCATTTATCCTTACATAATTTATCCAAAATATCCAGAAATAATCTGTTATAATCTCTACATAATTAAAAAGACAGCAATGGGAGGAATATCTCTCTAAGTATCAGTAAATAGTCATATTAAAACTTAATCTTAAAATGTGTACTATCAATAAAAGAGTACTTTGTATTAAATTATATTCATATCATTCATTTAGAGATACTATAAGTAATTTTAGCAATATTTGATTTATTGGCTCCTAGTTTAAAATTTTTATGAAAAGATAATGTCTTACCACTCTCTAGAAGGAACAGATTTTTGCTTACTTTGTATAATAAAATAACTAGACATTTGCTTTATAGTATTTATAAAAATATGATAATAGCTTATGCATTTGTAGGAAAGTAAAATATGGAACTAATTACTTTCATGACCACACTTTCAGATTCTATAAGTCAAATGTTAAAATCTTGCATGGAATCCAGGGTAGAAAGCAAATTCTGACCAAGAACTATTAATCCATTGGTAGCAGAATGGGACATCTTAACAAGTTGTAGTCTTCTACCCAAAATTCCCTGTTGGGGTAGTATGGAAGT
Organism: Lasiurus borealis; assembly: GCA_004026805.1. Classification (NCBI taxonomy): domain Eukaryota; kingdom Metazoa; phylum Chordata; class Mammalia; order Chiroptera; family Vespertilionidae; genus Lasiurus; species Lasiurus borealis. The sequence continues at coordinate 2,377 of PVJN01047621.1, forward strand.
TAATAGCAAAGAAATCAAAGGTCCCTGGTAGGGTTAAGTCATCATTGAGTTCTCTCACTTGCCTGCTCTGACCAGTAGTGTGCTAACTACTTGAGGAGCACTCTAAACAGATTCAGAGTTCTGTCTCATGCAGCTCTCTTTTCTTCATAGCTCTTTTCACCTTATATCCCTAAACCAACTTTTCCTGTTCAACACAGGGAGTCTGACTAGCTTTCTTGGGAGCTCCCTTCTTCCCATTATGACTTTAGAAGCTCTCACAAGGATGTCCACTGGGATAATGTAGGACTCAACTTGATAGTTTACAGTTGTCTTTCAGGACTCTTTGACCACTGATGCCTGGTATTCAGAGTCTTAAAAACTATTGTTCTAAGAATTTTTGCATTTCCAAAAATTTTATTTCATACATAGTATACATCCTCTCCCTATTATTTCAATTTGTTATTTTTTTTCTGTCTCCAAAAGAATTTTTTTGAGAAAAATGATAGAAGTACAGAAAAGGGAAAACAAAAGAAAAACAAACAAACAAATAATAATAATAATAAACAAGTAACACTTATGTGCAAAAATCATGTCATTATTTTCCCTCTCCCTTGTCCATGACAGTGTCCAAGAAGGTTGAAGAGTTTCTTACTCCTTCTATGTACCTCGCCTATTTCATTTCTTTTGTGTTTATAAATTCATTTATTCAAATAATTTTTGAAACTCTATTATGTGTTTGGCAATGTGATAGGTGGCTTTCTTCAGCAGATTACCTGATAATACTCCTATTCTCTCTCCCTGGATGGTGTTGAGATTTTAATCTATGTGTTTACAACTACATTTGGGATGAAACGGGCACAGAAGTATTACAACTAAAGATTTAAATGTCAATTTTGCATTTTAGAAAAATAGAATGTGAAAGATGAACAAAATGGTCAATGTTGCTTAGAAATAAAACAAGTTAGAGAATTAATAAGGTGACCTAGGCAACAATTGTGGAAGACCTATACTTGGGTAGTGGTAATAAAGATGGATAGTAAGGTACAGAAAAAAATTACTTGAAAGGTACATTTTAAAGTATTTGATGAATTGCTAGATATGGCCTATATAGAGCAAAAAGGTTCTACAGTTTCTGTCATGCCTGATGGCATTTACTGAGGTTCAGAAATATATAAAAATATATAAAGCACCTTAAGGTTGATAAAATATGAATGGAGTATTTACCAAGCTCTTTCCAAGAGAAAGGTTTCCCTAACACAAGTATGTGGATACTTTTCAAATTTTTTAGAAATAACTAATTAAAGGGGGTACTCTTAGCCAAATAAAATTTCAAGGTTCTAACCACAGTAGGCTGTCAAATATCTAATTACACATAGAAAATTTATAATCTCTCTAATTCCTCCATTACCGTTTTCTGTAAGCTATAATACTTATATAATAAATTTTATGACCATTATGTGAAAATTAGGAAAAATAAGGCAGGAAAATGCATGAAAACTTTAATACATTATCTAGACATAAAAAGTGATATAATTTTAATTTTTAATATTGTTATAAATTATTATTTTTCTTATTAACCAAAGAGCATTATAATTCTAATTTTTAGATATGCCTTTAGAAAACTTACAAGCTGTATTAATGGCATAAATATTTGGGATCCTCATAAGGTGTATTGATCAATGTAAATTACAGTAATATTTTTTGTTTTTGTTGTTTCTTAAATATATTTTATTGATTTTTTACAGAGAGGAAGGGAGAGGGATAGAGAGTTAGAAACATCGATGAGAGAGATACATTGATCAGCCGCATCCTGCATGCCCCCTACAGGGGATGTGCCTGCAACCAGGATACATGCCCTTGACCTGAATCAAACTTGGGACCTTTCAGTCTGCAGGCCTATGCTCTCTCCACTGAGCCAAATCGATTTTGGATAATATTTGCATTTTCGTTTATATATTCCTTCACTAGAGGCCCGGTGCACAAAATTCATGCACTGGGTGGGTGTCCCTCAATCCAGTCTGGCCCCTCTTACAGTCTGGGAGCCTTGAGGGGATGTTCCCTGAAGATCAGTGGGCATAAGCCACAGTCTGGCCACAGCAGCCCGGAGCACGACCCCCTGGGTGGGTCCCAGCCATGATGTGGCTTGAAGCACACCTCCCTGGGTGGATCTGCTAGGGGCCTTACTCCCAGGGCAGGAGTGCAGCAGCCTGCCCACAAACCCCTGGTGGAAGTGGCCTTGGAACTGGGTGGCATGGTCTTCCTGACCATAAACTCCTGGCGGGAGTGGCCTTGGAGTTGGGCAGTGACAGGGCTGGGGCCGTGGATGCTCGGAGCCCACCCCACAACTCTCATGTGTGGTGTGTGTCTGCTGGAGGCATGCTCTGAGCTAGTCATGACACAGCCTCCTGAGCTGGTCATAATGTTCTGGACTAATTTGCATATTTCTCTCTTATTATATAGGATTTTTGTTAGTTTGAAACAGTACCTCTGAGTTTAACTATCTCTACATACTTTGCTCAATTTGAATTTTCGAAACTATACAGTTGAAGCTAACTTAATTATTTGTGGAGCTATCTTAAAAGCTCCACACCAAGAACACAGTTAATTATTTATTGTCCTAACTTAAAATGGGCTAAGATGACTCCATGGTACCATATCACCCACCCTGAAAGTTTAGTTCTGTAAAATAAATAAATAAATAAAAATAGCTTTTTCAAAAGGTACATTTGTTTTATTGCTCCTTATGCAACTATAATGACCTTAAACTCTCCTAGATACCTCAGAAAGTAATGGAACCAAGACTCAACTCCATTAAGAACTAAAATAACTTCCTTCTCATAAATAATAGTATTTTATATAATAAAAGGGTAATATGCAAATTGACCCTAATGGCAGTGCTATGATGTGCACTGACCATCAGGGGTCAGACGCTCAACACAGGAGCTGCCCAATGGTGGTTAGTGTGCTTCCACGGGAGGAATAATGCTCAGCCAGAAGCTGCACAGCTGCGGTGGTGGGAACCTCTCCTGCCTCTGCAGCAGCACTAAGAATGTCTGACTTACAGCGTAAGCCTGCTTCCCACTGCCAGAGCAATGTCTGATTGCCAGCGTAGGTCTGATCCCCCAGGGAGCAGGCCTAAGCCATCAGTCACACATCCCTTGAGGGGTCTCAGACTGCAAGAGGGTGCATGCTGGGCTAAGGGACACCCCCCAGAGTGAACAAATTTTTGTGCACTAGGCCTCTAGTTTTTTAATAACCATACATATTGTTCTGGTATGGCAGACATATGATCTAAGTGGACTTCACTCTTTCTCTAAAAACAATGAAAATATAAGCAAAACAACTAAAATCAGTCATTTCAGAACTTTAGCAATAAAAAAGCTAGAGAAACTATGCTGGTGAAAATACTGAATATCAGTTGGATAGCACAGATGGTGATGTGTTAACTTAGGGCTAGTCCTTTCGCTTTGCTTCTCCAGCACAGTAGCTAGAAGTCAGCAGCACTGAAGCCAATGCAGAGATTTGGTCCCCTCTGGAGCTATCTTAAAAGCTCCACACCAAGAACACAGTTAATTATTTGTTGTCCTAACTTACACTGTACTACAAAATCTCTATTCTCAGAGTGTGGTGATTTTAAAATCTTATTTATAGTGGCAGATGAGAATAAAACATTCAATAATAATAGCTGAAGATTTCAATCCTTAATTTAAAAAAAAATGAAATGAGCTCAGGCCAGTGTGACTCAGTTGGTTGAATGTCATCCCATGCACCAGAGAGTTGCTAGTTTGATTCCCTGTCAAGGCACATATCCAAACATGTGTGGGAGGCAGCCAATCAATGTTTCTTTCCCACAAAGGTATCTGCCTCTCTGTATTTCTTTCTCTCTCTATCCCTCCCTCCCTCTCTCTAAAATCAATAAAAATAAACTTTAAAAAAATGTAAAGGATTTAAAATGCAAAACTCAGATACAACACTATGCATGCACTAAGATACAAAAAATAAAAGAGACAGACAATAACAAGTGTAGATGAAGATATGGAGAAATTGGAACCCTCATATGCAGGAAGCCACCACTTGTCAATACTGTCACTAGAGTGCACCAAGGAACACGAAAGGCCAATGGACCTTTGGAATTAGCAGGGCTGATGCTAAGCACCAACTGATGAGATAGTGGTGGCTCAAGGCAATTCCCTAACCTGATAATCCTTTTACTGTTTACCAAACTTTACCTTTGATATGCCTGTATATATTGCTAAAGGGAAAATATGTATTCAAGTAAATAAATAGTGGATTGGCCAGAGGTCAGTCTGCTCTTCACAAAAGAGACATCCCTGGCCCCAAATTCTTCTATTTCATATTTCTTGTATATAATTTTCATTTGTGTGTCAGCCTCTCCTTCAGATTGTGAACCCAGCAATGCAGATCATGGCACTCATACTTTGCTAGTACATACACACTTTAGGAAATTGTTTGCTAGTTCCTTAAAATGTTGAACATAGTTATCTTACCTAGCAATTCTCCTGGATACATACCAAACATAAAAACCCAAATCTACATAAAATCTTGTAAACAAACATTCATAGGAGTGTTATTCATAGCCAAAATCTAGAAACTACTGAAATAGTCATTATTTATTAAGGATAAACACAATCTAATATAATCATACAATAAAATATTATTTAGCAATAGAAAATAATTATGTACTAATACATGCTTTAATATGCATAAACCTTAAAATCATATGCTAAGTGAAAGAAGTCAGTCACAAAGACCACATATTGACTGATTCAACTTATGTGTAAGGTCATACATACCAAGCAAATCCAAAGTCAGAAATTTATATCAGCGGTTGCCTGGAGCTGAGGACAGGAGTGGAAGTGGGGTTGTGAGGGTGTAGAGTAGGAAGGTAGAATGGGATGTGGCAGCTAATGTTTATGAAATTTGATAAAAATATTCTAAAATTAAATTGTGATGATGGTTGAAACTTTGAAAATGTTAAATAATCAACTGTACATTTAAATTGGTGAATTTTATGGACATTAATTTTGTATCCTGCTACATTGCCAAATTCATTTATTAAGTCTATGTTCCTGTAAAAAGGAAGAAACTCCTATCATTTGCAATAGCATGGATGGATCTAGAGAGCATTATGCTAAGTAAAATAAGTCAGTCAGAGAAAGATGATCTCACATGATCTCACTCATTTGTGGAATATAATAAACAACATAGACAGACAAAAACAAATCCAGAGACAGAAGCATTGATCAGACTGTCAAATCTCAGAGGGAAGGAAGGGGAGGGTAAGGATAAGGTGGAGAGATCAACCAAAGTACTTGTATGTATGCATATAAGCATGGCCAATGGACACAGACACCAGGGTGGTGAGAACATAAGCAGGGGTGAGGTAAGGGGGAGGATAGAGACACACATATAATACCTTATTCAATAAAAAAATAAATTGGTGGATTTTATTATATATGATACTGTATATCCTATCTAATAGAAGAGTAATATACAAATTGACCATATCTCTTCTATACCCACAAGCCACACCCACCAGCCAATCAGGAGTGAGCATGCAAATTAACCCAACCAAGATGGCTGTGGCCACAAGTAAACAGGAGGCTTGGGTTTCCCCAGCAATGGAGGAAGCAAGCTCCTGCAGCCCTGGCCTCTGCTCAAGGCTACAAAGTTTCAATTATAGAAGATAAATAAATTGCAACAAAATGGCAACAGCCACTGGGTTGGAAAGAACAGGAGGCATGAGTTGCCTCTGGCAATGGAGGAAGTCAAATTTCTGCAACTCTGGCCTCTCAAAACTACAAAGTTTCAATTATAGAAGATAAACCTTAGATACCAGGGCATCCTCTTGGATTGTGGAGAGAGGGGTGGGAGGGAGGGTTGTCTGCCTGCAAATCATCACAGGCCTCTCAAGCCCCAAGGGAACACCACCCTGATCTGGGACACCCTTCAGGGCAAACCAGCAGTCTCCCACCCATGCACCAGGCCTCTATTCTATCTAATAAAAGAGTAATATGCAAATTGACTATCACCCCAACATACAAGATGGCTGCCCCAATGTGGTAAAAAATGGCCACCACAAGATGGCCAGCAGGAGAGGGCAGTTGGGAGGGACCAGGTCTGCAAGGGAGGGTAGTTGTGGGTGATCAGGCCAGCAGGGGAGGGCAATTAGGGGTAACCAGGCCTATAGGAGAGACCAAACCTGCAAGGGGGGCAGTTGGAGGAGATCAAGCCTGCAAGGGAAGGCAATTAGGGGTGACCAGGCCTATAGCGGAGGGGAGATGGGAGCAACGAGACCTTCAGGGAAGGGCAGTTAAGAGGGACCCAGGCCTGTAGGGGAAAGCAGTTAGTGGTGACCAGGCCTACAGAGGAGGGCAATTAGGGAAAAACAGGCTGGCAGGGGAGCAATAAGGCATCAATCAGGCTGGCAGGGGAGTGGTTAGGGGGTGATCAGGCGGGCAGGCAAAAGCAGTTAGGGGCAATCAGAAAGGCAAGCAGGTGAGCAGTTGGGAGCCAGCAGTCCTGGATAGTAAGAGGGATGTCCAACTGCCTGTTTAGACTAATCCTATGAGGATTGGGCCTAAGCTGGCAGTCGAACATCCCTCAAGGGTTCCAGATTGAAGAGGGTTCAGGCTGGGCTGAGAGACACCTCCCCGCACCTGCCCTTCATGAATTTCATGCACAGGGCCTCTATTACACACACACACACACACACACACACACACACACACACACAGCCATAAAATAAAGGAATTAATGAAGCAACTAATTGGACATGCCTTTGTATTCATTCAGCAAATATAAAATTGAAATGAGTACCTTCTTTCTAGGAGAAAACCTCATATTAGTAGTGAATTAAAGACAACTTGAGAATAGCAACAACTTAGAAATTTTATAAAAATTTTTGGAAAATTTTAAATCTCTTTATTGCATTAAAATTGACCCTGTAACCATAGCTCTTTTACTCAGAAAATGTCTTATGTATAATAGGTGTTTCATAAATTGTTTGGGTGAATAAGTATATTTTGATTTGACTAATAATTTATTTGTTTCACTTTGTATTAATTGCAATGTTGAACTTGACATGTTAGAATTCCACGAATTTATTTTTCAGCATGCTTATTCTTTTTTGTTTAACCTGATTTTGTTTATAATTTTATTTTATCAGACTGCTAACAATTATTGCTATTAAGCTTTACTTTATTAGTATTAAATATTGAGCATAAAAATACTATAAAATTAACATAACAAAAAAAAACAACTTAAAACCAATGATCAAATTGCATGCATCTATTCCATTTGGAATAACTGGGAAACAAAATTTTCCACCTAAGTACATGTTGTTTTTGTTTGTTTGTTTTGTTTTTGCATTATTCATTAGAAATTTGTTTTTTACCAAATATGAAAGAAACATTTCCAAATTTGTGTACTTTCTTTTTTTTTTCATTTTTCTGGAAGAAGTTTACACTGATGCTCAGAGGTTATTATTTGGTGTACATTGTCTTCTTCCTATATTAAATTATTTCCTAAGCTCTATTTTTTGTTCTCTGTAAAATTCCGATTCTTCCAGAAAAATCTAAAGATAAGAGTTCAAGTTATAACTGTGGTGTTCTGCCTCCCTCCAGCCTGATTGATTCCTTGTGAGGTTCTGATCTACTGCCCCTTCTAAACAATTTACTTAAATCAATACACTTAATTGAGGAAAAATTCTAAAATCCCATATATCTGGAAAGCAGTTCTTTCACTCTCCCTTTGAGCTAAGTGCATAAACTGTGGGACAATCAATCCCCTACAAGGTCACTTTCCCTTAATTCTGGCCATCTTCCTATGCTCTAAATACTGATTTTGAAGGAAATCTTGCTTTTGATTGAGCAGTAGGCATTGCTTTATTCTTTCAAAAGAGCAAAAACAAAAATATTTCCCATTGGGCAATTTAAAATATGCAAAGCATTGTATGGATATTTAAATAGAAAATGATGATAATATTGGAAGTTTTCCCCGCTAACAATTTTATACTTGTAAAAATTTGTAAATGTCTTCCAAAAAGCTGGAATCCTAAATAATAACACAACCAAGTCAGATTCAGATAAAATAGATACAGAATACTAATCATCATAGTATCATAATAAACATCAATAGTAATGCTTTAAAAATATATTGTTTTTAAATCCTAAATACATTAAGAAAATGTGTTTCAAATATATGTGTTTTTGAAAGAAGAATACTAATTTTTCTTTAAATATTTTAGGTGATTTATTATATCCTTCAATTAGACTAAAGGAATTCAATTTAGGATAATTTGATTCAAGGAAACACACTAGGAACATTCACATTTACAACTGATTTCAAATTTGTATAATCCTTTATTAGTTGTAAAGTTATTTTTATTTCAAAATTAAAGTGCTTTGTCTTTTTTCCCCCTCTTTGTCTTCCTGAATCCCTTCACCTTTTTAATCCAGCTCCTAAAACCCTCTCATCTGGTAGCTGTCAGTCTGAAATGGTTTGCCTGGAACTCACTAGCTATTTCAAGGAAATCATTTATATCTTTAAAATAAGCTATATATTTTCCTTGCTTAAAATATGTTTTATTTGCTTAAGCAAAAATATTTCCACTTCTAAAAATGGAAGAGAAGTGAGAATTCCTAAGAAAAGAATAAGTTATTTTCATTCATTCATAGTGGAATGTCGAGCAACCAAATTATAGCACTATATTCAGATTTGTTAGTCAATTTAAGTGACAACTTTAGGCAGATGTTAGAAATAGGAAGATCATCATGCAAATATTTTAACTGTAAATGGGAAAACATGTTGAAAATGGGCTATGTTCTTTGCAAGATATATTTATTGGTGTACAGAGATTCTCGCCAGACTTGAAAACAAATAGGATTATTCCCTGAAAAACTGTAATGAAGTCATAATATTGGGAGTAAAGACAACTCCTCCCTAACATATGTCACTTAACATATGTTTATATTATTTTCATAAAATTTGAAATGTTAATTCCTTTTACTATTTATCTCAGACAGAAATAACTTGATTCTAAACTCATTTAAGTGGGCATATAATAAATGTTTTAAAAGTTCATTTTTTTTCCAAAAGAACATGCCATTCTTCCATCACCTATAAAATTAGGCCATTGCCATCACTGATTACTAGGGTTCATTCAAGTTCTTTCTTGATATACTAAACCCTCCTGAAATTTAAAGTCAATTTTCTTTTTATTTATTTTCTTTTTATTTTTCTTTGTCTATCATATGTTTGCCTTGTTACCAGTAAATATGAACAGCTGTCACAATCCTTCCTCAAAAAAATGCATTTATAGCCCAGGAAGGGCTTTGGGAGTTAATTGATCCTCTCCATTTATGATAAGCTGCTGGATAACAGAGAAGGTCACCCAGCAAATCCATGGGAAGGCTGGGACTGAAGGAGCAGTCTTACGACAAACCTGTGCTCTCTCCACTCTTCAAACTTAAAGCTTATACATGTTCGGGGGTTAATTCAGAGTTTTTTTCCTTTCCAATCTGAGAGAAATAAAATCATTTTATGATTTCCTTAAAGCTAATTTATAAAAGCATTGGACAGATAGCCAAAAAATAAGTCAATGTACTCAAACTTTTTAAAATGTGAAAGAATAAAGCTTAACTCCTTAGAAGTAGATTACTTCATCCATTTAAGTTTGATAGTGGAATATCATTTAATAGAGCCTAAGATTCTATTCCAGAATAAAAAGTTTGTATTGATATTGTACTTTATAGATTCTATGTTTATTTATATAAGCAATTATATAATAAATTATCAAGAAGTTATTGAATCATTTTTGCACTTAATGTAGGGTGGAGTTGGTAACGGAGGAGACGTTGTGATTTTAAAACACTGTCTCCTTTTCCAATAAAGAAAATGAGGTAAATTAAATGTCTTATCATTAGTAATAATATTAGCCACTAAGCAGAATTTCTAAAATTAAAGAGAATAGCATAATGAATACATTCTTAACAAATGAGCATATTTAACACCTTGTATTTACATTAAATTACTAGATAGTATGTGATTATGCTTACAACAAAAGCCACTTGTTTTATATATTTTCCTTATGGTATAACATATGTCTTAAATCTGGACTGAATACATTCTCTGGTTAGGAATTTATGCAAATGCTATACACAATGCATATTTTTTTCATTCAGAATTCATACATATTTTCATAATTACTATGATAATTTATCACATTATGTGCAGTTGGACTAATATATCTGTAGGCATCTATTATAACTGCAGCAGTTAGACACCTGAGCTTTTCAGAAGTTAATAAGTATTAACCTTAAATAAAAATCATTTAGATCTTATTAAAACAAAACAACAAAAGTGATATCATGTCCACTGCATTTTTCAATTAAAAAAATAGATTTGAATTTTTAAAAGTCTGATTGAAGTCTATAAGAGAAATCATAGGAATGATGGATAAATAACGACACTTGGCTACAAATAGAAAATAATTTTGATTTTTTAGCTTATTAAATATTTTATTCCTATTGGCATATCTGTCTGTCACTCTCTCTTTTCTCTCTCTTCCTTCTATCCTCCCCAATTATATATACGTATGTATATATCTGTTATATACATACATACATACATACACACACACACACACACACACACACACACACACACAATTTCCTGATTGTAAAATTTTCTTCAGTGTCTCAAGACCTATATCCTAGGAGAAACTAATTTGAACTGTGAAAATCCTCATTTCCACTGGGAATTTTATTTTTAGATTTTCACTCTCCATCCATCTGCCTTTGAACAATTTTCTTTGCTTCAAGCATGAGCAAGCGGTATTAATCCAATTTATAGTTTCTGTGAAGCACATTATGTTAGATCATGTTCACTTCAGTGATTCTTCTTATAAACTTTGTGCTTAACTGTTTCACTATCAAACTTTATCACTCAGAGTAGCAAAGAAATACAGCAAACTCAGTAAAAAGGGCATTGATTTTATTTCACATCTAAAAGAGTCCACTGATTCAAGAAAATTCAATATTATGATATGATGAAATACTATTTGTCACAGAGCAAAATTACACCTTGATGTTTGAGAAAATTTGCATAAACTACAAAAATAGCTTATTGTTCAAATATTCAGGTATTTCAATTATATTTGAGGAAGCATCTTCAGTATTAACAAGACAATGCCATTTTATATGAATTCATTGTGATTTCTGACTTTGGGCTTTGGCAATGATAGCAATTCTTTTTAAAAAAAAATTTTTTTTATTGATTTCAGAGAGGAAGGGAGAGGGAGATAGAGACAGAAACATTAAGGATGAGAGAGAATCACTGGTCACCTGACTCCTACACACCCCCTGACTGGGGATTGAGCCTGCAACCCGGCATGTGTCCTTAACTGGAATTGAACCCAGGACCCTTTAGTCCACAGGCTAATGCTCTATCTACTGAACTAAACCAGGGAGAGCTGATAGCAATTCTTAGCAGTGAATAGCCTCTTATCCCTTCTGAGATAAAAACAGATATTGCTGATCCATGAGATTTCTTTTTTATTCAATAGTGATACCACCAAAGATTTCCTTCCATCATTGTTCTGCAGCCAGAATGAATTGATAGGTAGCTGCAAGGAAGTTGAAACTTACTTTTCTTACCTGAACTCATTACTTAGCATGCTCAATTTTTTTCCCCAGTGGTTAATTGGAATTAAAATACCTGTATCTCAAAGTATTAAATTTCATAAAATGATGTATGCAATGTGTCTCACACTCATAGTCACTTTATAAATGTTAACATAGGCCATACTTTCTCCTTGTACCATTAACACAACAAAAGTAGCTACTCAAATTATCTCATTGTCTCCCACCAGCTTACTATGTGTTTATATGTTTAATATCAATAAATTTAACACCACCTACTATTTACATTTACTTCATTTCACATAATTAATCTGATTAAGGTTAATATGACATGTAGTGAATGACTAATTTACCTCATATATGTATATGTTCAACAATTAAATTCTAAAATTCTGTAAATGTACTAAGTTCCTTGGGGAATAAAGTAATGCTACAAGAAAACTAAAGCAATATGCTTGATTTCCAAGAGTTAAAATATTGAGAGAAGAGACACGCATACATAAATTATAAACATTTTAAGTCTATGTTGATGTTCCTATTGTTTTCTATACTGATTTTAGCAAAATGTTTTTCTACCACAGTCAATCTACAGAGATTCATCTCATCTCAGATTAAATATCACCTTAGTTATATTAAGATTAGAATAACATGTGGGCCTTAAAGGAATAATCAAAAATTGCCCATGTTTCACAAAGTTCCTTCCTGCAGCATAGGAGTGACCTGCACACTTTATTTTATTATTTTTTAAATCTTTGAAAATATTACAGATGTCCCCTTTTGTCCCACTATGCACCTCCACTAGTTCACCTTCACCCCCTCCCACCTCAGACCTTCACAACCCTGTCATCTGTGTCCATGGGTTATGCATATACATATACAAGTTATTTGATTGATCTCTTGCCACCCAACCTTCCACCCTTGCCTTCCTTCTGAGAATGAAGAGTTTGTTCCATGCTTCTGTCTCTGGATCTATTTTGTTCATTAGATTCCACATATGAGTGAGATGATGTGATGCTTAACTTTTTCTCACTGTCTTATTTCACTTAGCATAATACTCTCCAGGTCCATCCAGGCTGTTGCAAATGATGAGAGTTCTTTATTTTTTACAACTGTGTAGCATCCCATCATGTAAATGTACCACAGCTTTCTTATTTATTCATCTGCTGATGGGCACTTAGGCTATTCCAAATCTTAGCTATTGTAAATGTGTTACTATGAACATAGGAGTGCATATATTCTTTCTGATTGGCATTTCTGATTTCTTAGGATATATTCCTAGAAGTGGGATGGATCACTGGATCAAATGGAAGGTCCATTTTTTAAATTTTTGAGGACTTCCTAAACGTGCATCCTTCATTTTTTCTCAAAGTAAAGATAGCAGCAGCAAAATGGCACCACAAACATTTCGTTCCTCCAATTTTCCAATTGTTTTATGTTGAAATATCTCTTTCCACCCCCACTTATATGCATCTATACACACGCATAGTCTTATAGAATAATGCCAACTTTCAGTGGTGGAAAATGAACATTTTTCCAATTGCTTCATAATTCACAGGTTCACATAACTGTAATAGAATTAGCATAGTCTCATTATTATGCAGTGTCCTGATGCTTCATCTCCATCATCTCTCCACCCTCTTTTGAAAAAAAAAAATTTTATTGATTTCAGAGAGAAAAGAAGACAGAGATGTGGAGATGTTGAAGACCAAATATTGCTCTCACTAGGTGGATGTAATTGTTCTCACTAGGTGGATGTAAACAGGAGGCCAGAAGGCTGGCCAACCTTAATTGCTCTGAAAGGTCAGAGCTGATTACTCATTGTTTAGTTGAAACTATCTGTTTGTATCATGTTAATTTCTGTTATTTCCTGCCTAAAGGCTAGGGGTGTGTCCCAAAGCCTTAATAAAAGGGAGAA
>PVJN01047622.1:0-15932 GCA_004026805.1 Lasiurus borealis
TTTGTTTTGATTTTAAGAAAGCTCATTGATAAATATGGCAGAGAATGCCACTCATCCAAGTGCAGCAAACCAGCAAACTCACACTGACACTGTCTCTTTACTGCCTTTTTTAGTAGAGCTTCAAATGTAGTAGGCATGTGGTCTGTCCTTTATGTTATTAAGTAATTTGATATTGCATGCAGAGCTCTAGTTTTCCAAATGTTCCTATCATTGTCTCACATGGCCTGGCCATTGCCCTAGAGCCACATTTGACTTTTTATATTACAGAATTACTTGTGCTGCCAATATCGATGACTGAAGACTGAAGAGGCCTGAGTCACAAAGCTCTTGCAAGACTTTTAATTTAAGTGAATAATTCAGCATCACAGAAAAGATTAAAGCTTATTATTACAGAATAGAATTTTCTTTAAAGATTCAATCCATTTGTTTCAGGTTGTTTTAAGTTTTCCATAACTAAATTAAGGGGGAGGGGGGCAGTGGATTCAAGGAAGCCAAAAATAATAACATAGATTTAAAATAATACATGGGAAAATACTTAGAGTACAGTTACTACTATAAATGAAACAGATGAAGAAAATAAATGACATTTGCTATTTTTCTAAATTTTTAATTCTAAAATTATTAAAGATGCACAAGTTTCAAAGATGCTGAAATAGATCTTAAGTATTCTTCACCCAGTTTCTACCAATGATAACATGTTGCATAATTGTAGAATATTATCAAAACCAAGATTTTAACACTGGTAAGTGTGTATGTATATCAGTTTATCACATATTTAGATTTGGATTATCACCTCTAAAGTAAAGATGACACACTCTTCCATTACCACAAAAATCTCCCATCAGAAACTCTAGGCAAACACTGATCTTATTTTTATATTTATAATTCTGTACTTTTAATAAACATATGGAAATGAAATTATTCACAATATAACCTTTAGATAAATGGGTTTTCACTAGAGCAATCCAGGTTGTTGTGTACATTAATAGTTCCTTTTTATTGCTTAATACCATTTCATGTATTCTAGCAATTTGCTCACAAAAAAATATATATATGTTGTTCATTTTTTAAAAAATTATTTTGGGTAATTGAATAAATCTACTATAATCATTCAGGTACAGATTTTACTATGAGCGTAAGTTTTAATTTATCTGTGATAAATGTCTAGCAATACAAGTGCTGGATCAAATGAAAGTTGTGTGTTTCATTTTAAAAAACAAAACAAACAAACAAACAAACAAAACTATGACAATCTGAAGTGGCTGTATAATTTTACATTGTGAGCTGTAATGTACCAGTGATTCAATTCACATCCTAACCAGAATTTGGTATGGTCACCATTTTTTTTCTTAATCTTGGCTATTCTGGAAGATGTGTGGTGATATTCCATCGTATTCAATTTGTATTTCATTAATGGTTAATAATGTTGAACATTTTTTCATGTGCTTAATTACAATTTGCGTATACTCTTTTGTGAAATGACTCTTCATGTTTTCTGATCGTTTTCTAATTAGATTTTTTTTTTTACTGTTGAGTTTTGAGAATACCATATATAATTCTATACCCTAACTTTTATTTGATTTGTGCTTGTGGTTTGCAAATATATGTTTTTCTGTTTATAGCTTGAGTTTTCATTCTATAAACAAAATTTTTATAATTTTGATGAAGTAAAATTTAATTTTTATTGATTTCAGAATGGAATGGAGAGAGAGAGAGAGAGAGAGAGAGAGAAACACAATGATGAGAGAATTATTAATTAGCTGCCTCTCATAAGCCATCCAATGTGGTTTGACAGGGAATCTAAGTGTGGGCCCACTGAGCCACACCAGGCCAGGGTATCATATTCTTTTGATCCTTTCATCTGTTATCTGTCACTTAGGCTGTTTCCATTAATTGCCTATTGTGAATAAAACTAAAATGAACATAGAGTTCTTTTGAGATAGTGATTTCATCTTCGGATTTCAACAGATAGATAGTTTGGTAGTTCTACTTTTTAACTTTTGATAAACCTCTATATTGTTTTCAATAGTGGCTATACTAGTGTATATTTCTACCAAGAATGTGTGCACAAACACACACACACACACACACACACACACACACACACACACGCACACACATACATACAAATACAAACACACACCAAACAAAACACATCAGATTTCCCTTTTCTCTACATTCATGGCAGAATTTTTGTCTTTATTGACAATAGCTATTCTTTTTTAAAATTTTTATTTTATTTTTTAAAGTAGTACATACCTCCCTTTTTTCCCCCATTGAGCTTCCCCCAGCTGCCCCTAACCCCTGTCCCATGCCCTCATCCCACCCTCCCCTCAGTGTCCTGTGCCCATTGGTTGTGCTTATATGCATGCATACAAGTCCTTCGGTTGATTTTTCTCCCCTTTCCACAACACTCCCCAGCCTTCCCACTGTAATATGACAGTCTGTTCAATACTTTGCTGCCGCTGTATCTATCTTTTTGTTCATTAGTTTATAATGTTCTTTATTTTCCATAAATGAATGAGATCAAGAGTGATATCTTTCTTTCATTGCCTGGCTTATTTCACTTAGCATAATGCTCTCCAGTTCCATCCATTTGACAATAGCTATTCTGAGAGGTGTGAAGTGATATCTCATAGTGGTTCTGATTTGCATTTCCCTGATGTTGAGTGATGTTGAACACCTTTCACAAGTACCAGTTGGCCATTTCTATCTCTTCTTGGGGACAAAAATCTAAATCATTGCAAAAACCCACATAAAGAGCTTTCTTCCCATGTATTCTTATAGTAGTTTTATTGTTTTAGTTCTTACATTTAAGTCCTTAATCCATTTCAACTTAATTTTTGTAAGTAGTTTAAGACAGGGGTTTAATTCTCTTGGATATTAAAAAATCCAGTTTTTCCACCTCTTTTTTTTAAGAGATTGCCTTTTCCCAGTTGAATTCTTAGCTCCCTTGTCAAATATTAGTTGACTATGTATCCTTAGGTTTACTTCTGGGTTTGTTACATTGGCATATAAGTCTGTTCGTATGCCACACATAGTGATGAGGGCCAGCACCAGTAGCAAGGGACCACTGTGCGAACACTGGAAGCTATAAGGACTCTGGTTGTCTGTGTGTACTACCTTGGCTAGTGGGTCTCTGCATGGGCACACAGCAGTGGAGGCTGGTGATGGGGGCTGTAGGAGAGGCAGACAGGTGCACAACTGTGAGGGCACCTGCAGATTATATCAGTGGGGCTGGCAGGGACAGAAGACAAGACAAAAGCCTGTGAAATCTGTAAGGTTTCCAGAGTTACTGTGCTGGCTCTTGATTTCTTCAGAGTCAAAAGTTGTTGGGGTTATCTGCAGAGGACATTATTAGGGGCACTGTTACTTCCACTAGGTGGCTGAAATTGGCATACCTACATCTCGTTCTTGTTCCTGGCCATCTCTATACATCTCTGTTTCCCAGTAATCTGGATGAAATGAAAGCAAAGTAAATCCTTAGTGAGGTACCTTAAAAAGCTGGTCACTCATACAGCTCTTTCTCTCCCAGCCAGGGCAACTCTTTCTAGGTAGGCAGTTCCCCCTTTGCAATGAGCAGTGCCAGCCTGGAAAATGGGATTACACAAGCAAAATTATGTTGCTGTTTCTATTTGTTTCATTATCAGTTTTCCACTGTTGCTGAAGCTAAACTCCAGAGCTGCTTTTGTTTGTGAGTGGATGTCTGATTGTTGGTATTTGAAAGAGAATTGAGGCTAATATCTCCAAATTGACATCTCATAACATTTTCCTCCTCTATTCACTTCAAAAATAAAATTTCTACCCCTATTTTATGTGTTTCAGATGTTATGCATTTTATTTGGGGGTGGGGGGGAGGCTAAAGTTGCATATATCATTGTGAATAAATGTTTTCAAATTTTGGGGGTAGATACCCAGAAGATGGATTGCTGGGTCAATACGGTAATTTTATTCTTAATTCTTTGAATAGCATCTACACTACTTTCCATAGTTGCTATACCAGTGTACACCAGCAATGAATGAAAATTCCTTTTTCTACACAACCTCTCCAACACATGTTATTACTTGTCTTGCTGATAAAGCCATTATAACAGGTATGAGGTGCTGTCTCATTGTAGTTTTGATTTGCATCTCTCACATAGCTAGTAAAGTTGAGTATCTTTTCATATATCTGTTGGCCATTTGTATGTCTTCTTGGGAGACATGTCTGTTCAGATTCTCTGTCCATTTTTCAATTGGATTGTTTGTTTGCTATGAGTTATATAGAAATTAACTCCTTTGTCAGAACTATTGTTTGAAAATATTTTTATATATGGAAATTAACTCCTTGCTCAGAACTATTGTTTGAAAATACCTTTTCTCAAAGAGCTTACCTTTTTATTTAGTTGATGTGTTTGTTTATTTTTTATCTGTGAAGAAGCTCGTTATTTTGGCATAGTCCATTATTTTTATTTTTTTGCCTTTACTCCACTGACCTTTGGGGTCAAATTCATAAAATCTTTTTTAAGAGCAATGACTATAAGTTAGGGAGCTATGTTTTCTTCTATGCAATGTATTGTTTCAGGTCTTATATTTAGGTTTCTAATCCATTTTGAGTTAATATTGTATATGGGGACAAATAGTAGTCTAGTTTAATTCTTTTGCATGCAGGTTTCAATTTTCCTAGCACCATTTATTGAAGAGACTCTTTATATCATTGTATGGTTTTGGCATTTTTGTGGAAAATCATTTTCCCACACATATACAGTTTATTTCTGGATTATATTAATTTCTTCTTAATAGTCAGAGATCATACTTAAACTGAAGAAAATTTAAAATTAATGCAATAATTCCCCCTAAAAAGAAAAGGATAAAATCACCAGTAAAGCAGTTAGGTGAAACAGAGGCATGGAATATGTCAGAAAATAAATTCAGAATAAGTTTCATATAGTTCATAAAGCTGGAGGGATGAACAACCAATAACTTATGTAAGAATCAAGAAGAAATAAAGAGTGATATAGCTGCAATTAAAAACAGCATGGAAAGTTTCAAAAGTAGACTAGGAGAAGTGGAGGACCAAATTAGCAAACTAGAAGACAAGAAAGCAAAACACACCCAAAGTGAAGTGCACCTGGAGAAACAAATTAAAACATGAAAACAACATGAAACAAAGCAACATGAGAATAATAGGGGTTGCTGAAACCAGTTTGGATAGAGTGGATAGAGTGTTGGTCTGCGGACTGAAAGGTCCAAGGTTTGATTCCAGTCAAGGGCATGTACATTGGTTGTAGGCATATCACCAGTAGGGGGCGTGCAAGAGGCAGCTGATTGATGTTTTTCTCTCTCATTGATGTTTCTAACTCTCTATCCTTTTCCCTTCCTCTCTGTAAAAAATAGATAACATATATTTTTAAAAAAGAATAATAGGGGTGCAAAAAATGACAGGAAGAGGAACAAGGGTTAGAAAACTTATTTGAAGAAATAATGTCAGAAAATTTTCCTGATGTGGGGAAGAAAAAAGTCACACAAGCACAGAGAGTCACAAACAAGATGAACCTGAAGAGACCCCACCAGAACACATTGTAATTATGTTGGCAACATTCAGGACAAAGAGAAAATCTTAAAGGCTGCAAGAGAGAGATAGAAAGTTACATACAAGGGATCTCCCATTAGATTATCAAATGATTTCTCAACAGAAACACATCAGAATAGAAAAGAATGAAAGGAAATTTACAAAGTGATGCAATGCAAGGAACTGAATCCAAAAATACTCTATCCAGCAAGGGTATCATTCAAAAGCAAAGTGAAAATAAAGAGCTTCACAGACAAAAAAAAAAGCTGTTTATCACTACCAAATCAACAGTGCAAGAAATGTTAAAGGAACTGTTGTAAAAAGAAGAAAAAAAAAGGGAAGAAGGAACACAGGCACAAAAATAAAAATGGCTACAAACAAGTACCTATCAATAATAACTTTAAACATAAACAGACTAAATGCTCCTATCAAAAGACATTAAATGGCTGAATGGATTAAAAACAAACAAACAAACAAAATCATTACCCATACATATTCTGTCCACAAGAGACCCACCTCAGAACAAGGGACTCAGTGAAGGGATGGAAAAATATATTTCAGGCAAATGGAAATGGAAACAAATCTGGGGTAGCAATACTTATATCAGATAAAATAAGCCTCAAAGCAAAGACCATAACAAGAGGTAAGGATAGCCACTTAATAACACTAAAGGGATTGATACAACAAGAGAATATGACCCTTATAAATATATATTTTTCCAATGCAGGAGAACTCAGATACATGAAAAAAAAACCTGGAAGATATCAAGGGAGAGATAGACAACAATACAATCATAGTAGGGGACTTTAATACCCAAATGGCATCACTGGATAAATCCTCTAGGCAAAAAATCCGAAAAGAAACAGTAATCCTAAATGATTAAAATGCTTTCAGTATTATTAATATTTAACAATTTGTCAGAAATGTGAATTACATATATAATTCCAACAATGTTATTCACATGTCTTTTAAACCTTTTTATGATTAAAATCTTTGTATTTAAATTATTTAAAAAATTTTAAATATATAAAAAGTATAATAAATTCCCAATTATCAATTCATGGCCAACATTGTTTCATTTGTCTGGCCATTTTTTTACCCTTGAAGGCATATGAAGTAAATCCCTGATGTCATAAAGCATTCTTAAATCAATAACTTAAGCAGAATTAGAATGATGATATATAACTAAGTTTTTAGTCAGAAAGAAAGTTAAAAGAATTATATATAGTCCATAATAATACCATTCTAAATGTATTGGTATGTACTGTTTTATTTTGCCCTTAGGATTCCAAAATACTTGGTTATAATAATGACCTTGTCAGTCTACTAAAACTCATTATCATTACTAACTTTACATCAACAACTTACAAATATAATTAATTGAAAAATACATTTTAAGACAATTCCTGACATTTTGGAGTTTACATTATAGAAAGACAGGTATAAATGGATAATAAAATAGCAGTGACAATAAGCCATATATTAAAAACACACTGTGACTTTTTAAAATTGCTAAGGAAAGAGTAATGGAATAGAAAAACCATAACTCCTATCTATTATCAAGTCTTCTTACCCATCTGTCTGTATGTGTATCAGTAGTTATCAGTCCAGAGGTATCAGTTAATTCCTGTGACCGTTTTTAGAGATACTGTTTTATTATATATTTAATGCACTTTAAAAAATGAATCATGCAATTTCTAAACATAATTTTTAATTATGAGCTGTTCTTAATGCTTTGATATTGACATCTCCAAAGTGATTACCTGGATACGTGTTAACCTAAATAAGAGATATGTACAAATAGTACAGAATGAATGTATGATACATTAACGGTGGCTTCACATTAATGGATAATGCTCCCACTGAAAAGTAAAATCTTTGTACCCTACCTTAAAATCTGAGCGATCTGCAATTAATTGACCAAAAAGTATAAACAAATGACAGTGCTTGTTTAAAGACAGATGATTTACAGATGTGGAAACTTCTATGTGGTCTATTGAATATTCATTCTTGGAACTCAGCCTCCATCTTGTGAGGAAAATCAGCTTCCCCATGTGAAGGGGCCATAGGAAGGGAAACTCAGGTCCTGCTGCTAATTGCAGATAAGATTCCAGATGACTGCCTGTGTCAACTGACTTTCAATGTGAACAAATCATCTTAGAATTTCCTCCAGCTAAAGTAGAGATGCTGAATCTAAAATTGATTAAGGCAGAGATGAAGGATCTTAAATTGCAAATTCAGGTGCAAAGTAATTGATACTATTGTTTCAGCTCACTAGGTTTTGTTTGTTATGAAGCAGTAGACAATCCTAGAAAAATAAATCTCCACATAAATTATGTAAGGTGTGAGGAAGAGATATTTTTGATGTTTACTATGTATTCATAAACAATTACCATTACCATTAAAACATCAAAATATTTGTTTGTTGGATAATCTGTGTCCTCTTTAATGTCTTCATTAAAATCTTATTCTACTCTTTAATTTCCTTTAAATTTTTTTCCTGTGCATGTCCTATATTCCTCTAGCCTTAGCATTTAAAAAAAAAATTTATAGTGTGTATTTGATATATTTTTAACCTTATATAAACTGGTGTCAAGTTTTCTTATA
Organism: Lasiurus borealis; assembly: GCA_004026805.1. NCBI lineage: Eukaryota > Metazoa > Chordata > Mammalia > Chiroptera > Vespertilionidae > Lasiurus > Lasiurus borealis. The sequence goes on from PVJN01047622.1 coordinate 8,159, forward strand.
TACAGGTTATAAAATCTTAGAAAATAAGAACCACATTTTTTCATTCCTTGAGGGATCATTCTTGTCACATAATCAATGTTAATTTTGATAGAATGAACGATTTAAACACTGCCTTGCATAAAGTTCCCATTCAATGAGTCCAAATATTTTTCCTACCGTAATACTGTATTTCTCACAATAGTAACTTTATAATTTGTAATATAATTTTTTCCAAATATAATTACTTGAAATAGGTTATAATAAAAATGATCTATTCTTTACAACAATGATATATGTTGAAATAAAAATCAGTAGGGTAGTTGAAGCTTTTTTACCAGAAGGAAGTACTACAAGTCAGTCCTATGATCCCATGTTTTCTAAGGGAAACTGCACATGCAGGGATGTTGAAGAGAGAAAGTAACTCCCAGGTTTTATTTCTTTAGTTATCTTCAATTAACTATGTATAGCTAGTAACTAATAGCCTAAAATAATAAATAGTATATGAGGCAAGGTCCATTCAGGAGACCAGAGATAACATTATTTTAATAAGAGATTTAATATAAGAAATTGTTAATAAAATATCTACACTTATAAAACATGCAAATTGACAGTATCTCTGCTACAGCCCCAACATCCAATCAAGAGTGAGTATGCAAATTAATCCAACTATGATGGCTGTGGCCACAGAGCGATTAGGAGGTTTGGGTTTTCCTGGCAATGGAGGAAGCCAAGCTTCCCACCTGCTCTGGCCAGCCTTGACCTCTGCTCAAGGCTATATATTTTCAAGTATAGAAGACAAATAAATCCCAGATTCTTGGACTTTGCTTGTGTCAGAAGAGGGAAGGAGGGTGGCCGGCCTGCAAACAAACACAAACTGCTTGCCCAGGCAGCCAACCCCCAAAAGAAACCTCCACCCTGATCCGAGATACCCTTCAGGGCATACCAGCTGGACCCCACCCATGCACCAGGCCTCTATCCTATCTAATAAAAGAGTAATATGCAAATTGACTGTCACTCCAATACACAAGATAGTTTCCCCCATGTGTTCAAAGATGGCTGCCCCATGTGGACACAAGATGGCCACCACAAGATGGCCATCAGGGGAGGCCATGTGGGAGGGACCAAGCCTGAAGGGGAGGGAAGTTAGGAGTGACAGGCTGACAGAGGAGGAATGTTGGGGGCAACTGGGCGTGCAGGGAAGGCCAATAAGGGGGGGACCCAGCCTGCAAGGGAGAGAAGTAGGAGTGATCAGGCTGGCAGGCAGAACCAATTAAGGGTAATCAGGAAGGCAAGCAGGCAAGGAATTGGGAACCAGCATTCCCTAGATTGTGAGAGGGATCCCATATTGGAGAGGGTATAGGTTGGACTGAGGAACACACACACACACCCGTGCACAAATTTCATGCACTGGGCCTCTAATTAGATAAATAAAAATTGAAGGCCTTACTGGTATGGCTCAGTGATTGAACTTTGACCTATGAACCAGAAAGTCATAGTTCTATTCCTGTCAGGGCACATACCTTGGTTGCAGACTCATTTCCAAGAGAGGGTGTACAGGATGCAATTGACCAATAATTCTTTCTTATCATTGAAGTTTATATATCTCTGTTTTTCTCTGTTTCTCTTGAAATTAATCTTATATAATAAAAGACTAATATGCAAATCAACTGAAAAGTGGAACAACTGGTTGTTATCATGCACACTCATCACTAGGGGTCAGATGCTCAATGCAGGAGCTGTCCCCTGGTGGTCAATGCACTCCCACAGAAGTAGTGCTGCTCAGCCAGAAGTGGTGACAGGAGCCTCCCCTGCCTCTGCAGCAGTGCTGAGGATGCCCAACTGCTGGTTATCCCCCAAGAACTCCCAGACTGTGAGAGGGCACAGGCTGCACTGAGGGCCCCTCCCAAGTGCACAATTTTTGTGCACCAGGCATCTAATAAAAATATATTTTAGAAAAAAAAAAGCGGGGACACTGAGTTAATAACTATAAGTAGCTTCCATTACTAGGGTGAGAAGGGATTTGGAATTATTAAATCTTACACACTTGGAGGAAAGGCCCTATGGACATTAGATTTCTGAGAAAGAGGCTCAACAGGCTGTACTTTGTCCTTTTGAGAGAAATAAGGGGGCTTATTCTGGGAGTACAGGAATACTGAACCAGGAGGCTGCTTCTGGATGAGCAAACTTCCACTCTCAGGACGAACAACCACTGCTGGGGGTTTGCAGGAAACAGTGCCCCTTCTTCCCCATTAGTATTGGGTCTCCTTCAAGTGCCCTTTGTTGGCAGAGTCAAACAAGAAGTCTGCTACAAAAGCTGAAATGAGTTTCTCTGAGTCCTAGACCCAGCATTACAAAGCAGAACATAAAAGGCTTGGTTTTTGTTTTGTTTTGTTTTTTAATATATTTTATTGATTTTTTACAGAGAGGAAGGGAGAGAGATAGTCAGAAACATCGATGAGAGAGACATCGATCAGCTGCCTCCTGCATGCCTTACAGTGGAGATGTGCCCACAAACAAGGTACATACCCCAAACCAGAATCGAACCTGGGACCTTTCAGTCAGCAGGCCGACACTCTATCCACTGAGCCAAACCAGTCTCGGCAAAAGACTTGTTTTGAGGCAGAGAGAAAATAGCTTAAAAATTAGCCAATATGGGTTAGTTAAAAAAAAAAAAAAAAAAGGATTTTACAAGTTGGTTCCTGTTCATTATCAGTCTCCAGGATCTCTGTTTTAGATTTCCTGTTATTTAATACTCCTGTTTCAGAATAAGGTTTCTCATACATGAAGAATATTGAATTTCCCATAAGTAAAGAAAGAAATGTGAATTACATATATAATGAGTAAATATGCAACTACTCTGGCTTTTACAGGATTCAATAAGCCTGAATTAAGTTAATAATACATTTGATGTAGATACAAATAGAAATATATTTACAGTAGATGCCTGGCGAATGAAATTCAGGCACTAGGGGAGTATCCCTCAGCCCAGTCTGTACAGTCTGTACCCTCTTCAATCTGGGACCCCTCAGGGGATGTCTGACTATAGGATTGGGCCTAAACTGACAGTCAGAAATCCCTTTCACAATCTGGGACTGCTGGCTCCTAACCAATCACCTGCCTGCCTGCCTGATCACCCTCTAGCTACTCCCCTGCCATCCTAATTGATGCCTAACTACTACCCTGCTAGCCTGATCACTCCCTAACTGCTTTCTCATGCCAGCCCAATCACCCCTAACTGCCCTCCTCTGCAGGCCTGTTCTCCCCCAACTATCCTCTCCTTCTGGCCTGATCACCTACAATTGCCCTCCCCTGCCTGCCATCTTGTTGTGGCCATATTATAACAACCATCTTGTGGTGGCTATCTTGTGACAAAATGAGGGCAGCCATTTTGTGATGACATGAGGTGCATTGGTGCAAGGGCCACTTAGGCTTTTATTAGTATAGATATACAACTATTTGCAATGCTTTGAAATTACAGATGGAGAGGCAAAGTACCGAGAACACAAAAGTAAAGGGTGAAATAATAAATAGAAATAAGGTTTAAATAGGAATAAAAATAGATAAGGGAATGAACAGCAACAAAAAATGATATTGACAAATTAGTTGAATGGAAACCAACATAACCAGTGTAGAACTGATCTTTTGTAATCTAAGTGTGAAGCATCTTTGTTGCCTAATGGAAATATATATTGAAAAGTGAGAATGTCATGCCCTAACTGTTTTGGCTTGTGGATGGAGTGTCAGCCTGCAGACTGAAGGGTCCCAGGTTTGATTCTGATCAATAGCATGTGCCCTGATTTCGGGCACATCCCCAGTAGTGGGTGTGCAAGAGACAGCTGGTCGATGTTTCTCTCTCATCGATGTTTTTGGCTCTCTATCCCTTTCCTTTACTCTCTGTAAAAAATCAATAAAATATATTTATTAAAAGAAAAAGTGAGAAGGTCAGAAAAGAAAGCATAATCACTCTAACTTTTAAAGAATAAATACTTTACCTCTGCTTCTCTGTTTCCAGATGCTCAATAAGCTATTTTTGTAATTAGTGGAAATAGCTTTGGAATCCTTCAATTTTGACATCTTTAAAAATGGGCATATCTTCAGCATTTTTGCTTCAAAGGAAAACATTACTAACTTAGTAGAAAATTTGTACTAGTTATAGAATTTAATTTCAAGTAAGATATGCAATATATTCATAAATCCATTAACTGTTGGGATACTAGTAAGAATGAGATAAATAAGAACAAAATATGGCATATGTTCTACAAATCTGTGAATGAAATGAAGAGCCTATTCTTTTATTCATTATATATAGACTACTACCTACCTATCATCTATAATGTATCCAACTTCATAAATCTTTATGTTTTGGTATGTTAAATTAATGCACAGTAGTGTTTCACATGATTTGAAGAATGTTTCTATAAATATAACAAATGATCACACATCCAGGTGATAATTCTCATACATCCTAACGATATTTTCCTACGATTGCCCTTGTGATACAGCATGGCCCCTGGCCCTTTCTTCATTCCTGGCTGCACAGTAATTCAAGGGATAGAGATTTTAATCTGCAATCAGTGTTAGAGCAACTAGGTTTAATATAGCACATATTTAAACTAGGTATAATTTAGCACATATTTTCTTATATTAACACTTTTTTTAACTTTAATTTTCCTGTAAAAAATATCAAAGAAGAGCAAGCCTGCCTCCCACTTAGGTTTTCTTCCTGGATCATATATTTTGAAGGCTAATGTAACTGCAAATATGCAAAACAAATAAGGTCTCACTGTTCTACTACATATTATGATATTAGTCTATAAAGTAAACAAAGTACTATTTCTATTCTTTTTCATTTGGATACTCAATTTCATGGTACTTTGAATGAGAGAATAACTAAATGTTTCAGAATAATCCCTGGTTGGGGCATGTATAGGAGGCAACTGACTGATGTTTCTCTCTCTCTCTCTCTCTCTCTCTCTCTCTCTCTCTCAAAATAAATAAAAACATATCTTTGGGTGAGGATTTTAAAAAATTAAAGGACTCAATTTCATATTTATGGTTTTAATTTAGAAGACTTCACTCAGTTGAAAAATAAAATAGAATCTCTAAATCTGAATTAATTTGGCCTCTTAGTTTGTTATTTATAAAAAATGCATAAGACAAGTTACATGTTACAAGTTACAAGCTTCAACTTTTTCTCTTTCTCTTTTTTCAATACTGTATTGTTGAAAGTTTTATATGTCTCCTGTTTTCCCCCATCGACCTTTTCCCAGCCACTCCTGCCCGCAGCATGTGCTCTCCCATCCCCCTGCCTTCTTATTCTCTGTGTCCTTTGGTCATGCTCATGTGCATGAGTAAAAGTCCTTCAGTTGATCTCTTACCTCCCTCTCCCTTCCCTGTCTTCCCTTTCAGGTTCAATGCTTCTATGTCTCTGGATCTACTTTTGCTCATCAGTTTATGTTGTTTACTATAGTCCACAAATGAGTGGAATCATGTGATATTTATCTTTCTCCAACTTGATTATTTCACTTAGCATAATGCTCTCCAGTTCCATTCATGCTGCTGCAAATGGTAAGAGTTCCTTCGTTTTATAGTGACATAGTACAGTGGTACCTCGAGATACAAGTTTAATTCGTTCCATAACCTTGAGGCATGGGAAACTATGAGATGCTCGAGTTTAGGTAAACTGGTGGGTAGGTCATGTGCAGCCGGCCAATCCTCGCAATTACTCCTATCTCAAATGTTGCTTGTATTTCAAAGCAAAAATTGCTTGCTCGATGGCTCGTATCTCAAAAATCTTGTATGTTAGGGCACTTGTATCTCGAGGTACCACTGTATTCCATTGTGTGGATGTGCCACTGGTTTTTAATACACTCATCTGCTGATGGGCAATTAGGTTGTTTCCAAATCTTAGATATTGTAAATTGTACTGCTCTGAACATAGAGGTGTATATATCCTTTCTGATTGGTGTTTCTAGTTTCTTAGGATATATTCCTAGAAGTGGAATCACTGGGTCAAATGGGAGTTCCATTTTTAACTTTTTGAGGCAATTTCATCCTGTTCTCCACAGTGGCTGCACCAGTTTCCATTCCCACCAGCAGTGCATGAGGGTTTCTTTTTCTCTACATCCTTACCAGCACTTGTCATTTGTTAATTTAATGATAGTTATTCTGACAGGTGTAAGATGATAACTCATTGCCATTTTGATTTGCATGTCTCAAATGATTAGGGACTTTGAGCATGTTTTCATATGTCTCTCTGCCTTCTGGATGTCCACTTTTACTTGCTGCACAGCAAAGGAAGCCATCAAGAAAACAACAAGAAAGCCCACTGCATGAGAAAACATATTTGCCAATGTTACATCCCATAAGGGTTTAATCTCCATAATTTATAGGAAACTCTTACAATTTAACAAAAGGACCTAAATAGAGACTTTTCAAAAAATACATCTTCAATGTTGATCATTAAAATACAAGAACTATCATCAGTCAGGTAAGTCAGTTGATTGAGCATCATCTTTTACTCCAATATATATATATATATATATATATTTTTTTTTTCAATTCCCAGTCAAGGTACATACCTAGATTGTGGGTCAGATCCCTGGTTGGGGCATGTATAGGAGGCAACTAACTAATGTTTTGTTTTTTGTTTGTTTGTTTGTTTGTTTTTCTCTCTCTCAAAATAAATAAAAAAACATATCCTTGGATGAGGATTTAAAAAAAAATACAAGGACTAGATTTCATATTTATGGTTTTAATTTAGAAGACTTCACTCAGTTAAACAATAAAATAGAATATCTAAATTTGAATTAATTTGGCCTCTTAGTTTGTTATTTATAAAATATGCATAAGTCAAGATACATATATAATGCCTGGATAGCTCCATTGCTTATCTTAAGGGTATATAAAACATTAAGATTTTTAAGAAATATAAAACTTTAAAATATTAAATACCCCAATGAGGAAGATAGTGTGAACAAGTTCTCATTACCAAGTTTGTTTAATAGAAACACAAATATTTAAAATTATAAAAGATAAGAGACAAAAAAGACAGTCAATGAAGAGAAAAGAGAACAAAGGAAATAAAGAAATAAAAGAATGAAGAAAGAATTGAAAAGATGGGAGAAGAGAAAGGAGATAGAATTGGAAGGAAAAGTGAGAGCAAGAGCAATCAGCTGCAAGCATATTAAAGAGTATTGTTAAATGATGTCTGAGATTACATCTGCTTTGCTATTTAATAGAGACTCTCAGAGTTATAGAAAATCCACGAGTTAGAGGTTGATATATAGATATATTTAACCACTGAATTTTCTAATGGTCTTAATAAGGATATAATTTCTTGGGTATGAAGTCATTCTGGTATTTGAAAGAGCTTTACATAAGTATTTCTATTTTCTTCAGATTATAAAAATTTCACAAAAGCCTATATTTTGCCACTTTTAAAATGCTTAACACTTTGTAAATTAATGCACCATTTTCTTGTTAAACTCAGCCTTGCATAAAATGATCTGTAGCTGAACAGGAGCAAGAGTAAAGGTGTGAACTACTTCAGGAAAGTGCTAACTTCAGAACCAAATGAGGACATTTAAATGCTAATTTTTTTTTCAGGAACAGCAAACAGATGTTTCTACCAAGTATCATTTTTTCCCTATGTTTTCCAAACTGCTTTTTCTATGTACATTCACTTCTTCATTCTTCAAACTTGGACTTTCCTGCCACTTTACCAATTTCCAGTGCCCATTCATCCTTGAAATGCTTCATTTTTACTTCTTGATCTCCTCTCCTCTGCAGTAAT
>PVJN01047623.1:0-15931 GCA_004026805.1 Lasiurus borealis
AAAAGCATTGGTAAAAAGTCCTCTATCTTACCTTCATTTGCTTGACATTTGGTGAAACGTCTTATAGGCTTTTAATAACTTCATTTTTCAGAAAATGGTTTATAAATGGGTGATACAGTAACTCAGTATATTTTTCATAAGAAATTTTTTATATAAATAATCTCATCTCTGCCTAAGATCTTTGTTCTTTTTCCTTTTTTGGTTGGTAGTTTAAAATTTTAATTCTTTTTCTGGGAGATCTCAAGTATAACAAAGGAAAACTCATGTTTTAAGTATAAAACACTTGTTACTAATTTGAAAGAGTTATTAATCTGAGCCATTTATTTTTGTAGGTAAGTACTTATATGAAAAATATTCTCCTAGAGACCTAAAAACCCATGTAATTTTCTTTGTATCTCAAATAATGTTTTAATTAAGTGACTATAGTCTTTATATGTACAACGCACAAAATTTTATTTCTTTTAGTTTTTTTCCTTTAAAAAGAATAATATTCCCAATGAAAGAATATTGATTCTATTCACAGAGGGAGAAAGATTATGGTGCCATTCTAGGAAATTCTTGCCCATAGGATTTACATAGATATTGTTCAACCACAATATTATCTCAGTCTCTTTTGCTTTGATTCTGTTAACAAAGTTATGATGTTATAAATTTTAAAAATCACAATAATAATATTTTAAAATTGCTGCTTCTATCTGTAGTTGGTTTGACTCAATAGATAATCGACCTGTGGACTGAAAGGTCTGGAGTTGATCCCCAGTAGGGCATGTGTAGGAGGCAGCCGGCCAATGATTCTCTGTCATCATTGATGTTTCTATCTCTCCCTTCCTCTCCCTTTCTCTATGAAATAAAAATTAACTAATTAAAATTGCTGTTTTTTTACTCAAGTATGTACCAGAATAATCTTATTGTGAAATATAAATGAATTTATTTATTTACCATGAAATACCTTCATTTAATGTTATCAGTCGTAGGCAGAATTCAAGATTAAAGATTTTGGTAAAAAGCTGGAAACAGATTATTTCCACTTAATGATTGCTTTCCCTACTTTGACTGTCAAGGCTTTTGGGTTTCAAAAGGGGAAAGAAAAATAACAGACACCAACATTCTTATAGATGGGAACTGACCCTCATTTTTAACTCTGGTTACTTATTGACCTTTTCCAACATTTGACATCTAACTTTTGCCCCAGCATGGACTAGAAAGAATCTTTCTGCCACTAACGATTTCCTCTGTAGACTTCCCAGAAACCCAGCTCCTGTGACCCTGACATACAACCCCACATATAGATGGATTTTTTTAGAATTTTCATGTGTCTACTTTTCAGGCCCCCCTATCCAAACTAAAAATGCTTTCCAAAATTTTTAAATGGCTCACTACATTGTTTCTAATCGAGCAATAAAAAACATATGGGGAAAACTGAACATTGTCTTTAAATGCTATAGTATGGCTATTATTCAGAAAAATGTTTGGTCAGAATCTGCCTCTTATTACAAGTGAAGGAGCTATCTCATATTTTTCCCAATTTCCTATGGAACACTGCTCCTAAATTAGTTGAATACCCAAAGCATTTTCATTACATGTGTCACAACTAGTAACATATTCTTGAATAGACAGATATTGAGTATTTTCTTTTTGGAGGCATCAAGATCTAAGTATCTAAAACCACACTGTGTGCAGTGCCATTAGGAAAATTGAACAATTTTTAATTCTTTAAATCCCTTTACTTTTCATAAAAGCCTTTTATTTCTTTTCACTTCCACTGTAGAATGAAATGTTTTTCTTGGGCCTTGTTTGATTTTTTTTCTGATAATTCATTCTTGACCATTAAAATGTTTACCAAGCCTGGAGAAGAGATTCTTGATCTTCTCAGGACTGCCCTCAGTTTACTGGTGATCCTTTCCCTTTGGAAATCATAGTAGTGGTTGTTGTACCTGTAGTCTTTAATGTTCTATCTAGCATCAAGGAGACATTTTTTTAATTTTAATTTTAATTTTTTTATAAATCTTTATTGTTCAGATTATTATAATTGCTCCTCTTTTTTCTCTCCATAGCTCCCCCTCCACCCGGCTCCCACCCCACCCTCTGCCCTTACCTCTCTCACATTGTCCTCATCCATAGGTGTAAGATTTTTGTCCAGTCTCTCCCTGCACCCCACTCACCCCTTTCCCCTGAGATTTGTCAGTCCACTCCTTTTCTATACCCCTGATTCTATTATATACACCAGTTTATTCTGTTCATCAGATTTTTAATTCACTTGATTTTTAGATTCACTTATTGATAGATATGTATTGGTTGTTCATAATTTTTACCTTTATCTTTTACTTCTTCCTCTACATCAAGAGTACCTTTCAGCATTTCATATAATACTGGTTTGGTGCTGATGAACTCTGTTAGTTTTTTTCTTATCTGTGAAGCTCTTTATCTGCCTTTCAATTCTGAATGATAGCTTTGCTGGGTAGAGTAATCTTGGTTGTACGTTCTTACTATTCATCACTTTGAATATTTCTTGCCACTCCCTTCTGGCCTGTATAGTTTCTATTGAGAAATCCACTGACAGTCGTATGGGTCCTCCCTTGTAGGTAACTAACTGTTTTTCTGTTGCTGCTTTTAATATTCTCTCTTTGTCTTTTGCTCTTGGTATTTTAATTATGATGTGTCTTGGTGTGGTCCTCTTTGGATTCCTTTTGTTTGGGGTTCTGTGTGCTTCCTGGACTTGTAAGTCTATTTTTTTTTCACCAGGTGGGGGAAGTTTTCAGTCATTATTTTTTCAAATAGGTTTTTAGTATCTTGGTCTCTCTCTTCTTCTGGCACTCCCACAATTTTGATGTTGGTACGCTTGAAGTTGTCCAGAGGCTCCTTACACTATCTTCACATTTTTGGATTCTTTTTTCTTTTGCTTTTCCAGTTGAGTGTTTTCTGCTTCTTTGTATTTCAAATCTTTGACTTGATTCTTATGTTCCTCTACTATGCTGTTAGGTCTCTGTATAATATTTTTTATTTCAGTCAATGTATATTTAATTTCTAATTGGTTCTTTTTCATTTCCTCTTGGGTCTTGCTAAATTTATCCATCTTTTCTAGGAAATTCTTGAAAAACCTTATAACTGTGATTTTGAACTCTATATCCAGTTATTTGTTTTCCTCCATTTCTTATGTTTGTGATCTCTTTCTTTGTTTCCACATTTTCACTGCTTCCCTGAGTTGGTGGTGTAGCTTTGTGTACTAGGTGTCCTATATGGCCAGTAGCTCCACCTCCCCAGTTACCTGAGGTGAACTCTTGATGCAACCCTTTGTGGACTGTGTGTACAGCCTTATTGTAGTTAAGTCTTGATTTTGTTGGTATCACTGTGGGGAAATTGATCTCTAAGCCAAATTGGTTTTGAGGATCAGCTGTGTCAATGCTGGGAGAACTTCTGTGCTGGAGCCCCTTTAAGACTTTCAAAATTGCAAAAGCTTTTGGGCTTGGATGGGGTGGAGTGTTAGGGCTGAGCAGACAGCCTTGGCTTCCTATCAGCCCCTGGTCTCAGTATCCCTTGGTAATCACTGCAGCTCTTTCTGTGCGCAGGTGCATGCCCTCCAGATCTCTGCCTTTCTCAGTTTTCCATGCACTCCGGGGAACTTTATGAGTCTGGGTCCCCAGGGTCTCACCCAAAACTGAGGTTCAGTGTAGTCCAACCTGGATTTCATTGCAGTTGAGAGGTTCTGTTTTTTTTTTCTACTAGAAAAAGTCAGTGGCACAATCAGCAGTCAGCCCTGGCACTTTCATGCACACTTCCAGACATTTGTCTTTCTCAGCTCCCCTAAGTTTCCCTGCATTTCTTCCTTTTCACAACAGTCGAGTTTTCCCCATATGAGTCTTCCTGGAACTGGGGTTCAGTGCATTCAGAACTTGGGTTCAGTGCAGTCGGATAAGGGGTTCAGTGCAGTTGGTAGTCTCCATCTCTCTCCTGCCAAGCACTCTGCCACCCTCTCTCTCCATGCGCATGTCTCCGTACCTTAGCTTTTTGCAGCTCCTCTGAGTCTCCATGAGACCCTCTCTTTCCTTCTAGTTGTAGAATTCCACTCAGCTAGCTTTCCTGTGATTCTGGATGATGTCTGTTCTGTCTTTTAGTTGTAATTTTGAAATTGTTGTGCGGGAAAGCAGTTTAGGTGTTCACCTATGCCCCCATCTTGGTTTCTCACCTCAAGGAGACATTTGACGAAAGAAATCAAGAGGGATACATGAAAGAAAACTGGTTATACCAAGCACTTACAGACAAATGTTAAAGGCAGCAGTAGTTCCCTTAGTCCCTGTTTTATTTCTTTATTTCTTTATATGTTTCTGGATTATAGACTGGTAGCCACTTAAAGGCAAGCATAACTTTAGTTTTTATCATTGAAAACATAGAGTTAGTACCTTTACTATTACATAGTATGTATAAAAAGAATGAATGGATAAGGCTGATTGAAAGGAGATATAGGGGGGAGAAATAAGGAGACATCTGTAATACTGTCAACAATCTCTATATATAAAAGCCTAAGTGACGGTTACAACCAAATGACTGGTTAACCAGTCACTGTGACATACACTGACCACAGGGGGCAGATGCTCAGTTCAGGAGTTGCCCCCTGGTGGTCACTGCATTCCCACAGCCAACCTCCCATGGCCCTTCCCACCATCGGCCCCAACCAGTGGGGTCAGCTGGCAAGGGGAAGGGACTGCAGGAGGTTGGCCAGCTGGCCCCCTCATGGCCCTAATCAGAGGGAGGACAGTCAACCAACCTCTCAGGGTTTCTCTCCTTGGCTTACTGACCCTCGAATAGGCTTCAACTGCCAGCAAAGCTAAAGGGACCTACCTATGTATGAATTCATGCACCGGGCCTCTAGTAAAAAATAAAGGAAGTGGGTGGAAAATAAAAAAAAAGAATGAATGATAGAGATTGAGCCAGTTTCTGAATCTAGATATTCTATATCAAAATCTCCCAGAAAATGTTAAGATGGGGTCCAGAAAAACAATTATGAATGAGCTCCCACATAAGAGAAAAAGGGAGAGATGTCAAGGGAGGCTTACTTATCTACCCTGTTCATGGGATTCCACAGTTACAGTTGAAAGCAGCAAAAGGAAGCTCTGGCTATGGGTTTTGCTTGGCAATTAATCTACAAAGTGCAGTTAAATAAGAAGTAATTTATTTCTAGCATAGAAAATGGAACATTTCTTAAAAAGCAATTGAAGAAGCCCAGACAGTATGGATCAATGATTGAACCAAGAGGTTTTAATGACCAGGTTCCATTTTTTAACAGGGCTCCTGGGGCATACAGGAGGCAGCTGATGAATGATTCTCATCATTGATGTTTCTCTCTCTTTCTCCCTCTCCGTCCCTCTATGAAATCAACAAAAATATATTTTGAAAACAATTGAAGAAATAAAATTAATACAAAATTATGGATAAGGGTTAGAAAACTACACCAGAGTGAGGATATTATAAATGCAATATACTAGGGAGTTCATAATACTTGCTCAAGGTGGGGCAGGGTGACAAAAGGGAACAGGGAATAGGTTCGAGAAAGGGATAGATTTTTTTTAAAATTGGGATTCACTTGTTTTCCATGCAACATAACAAATTACCATAAATTTATCAACTTAGAAATAGCATACACAGTCAGACCTCACAGTTTCTAAGGGTCAGGAATCTGGCACAGTTTGGTGGGTCCCTTGCTTAGGGTATTGCAAGGGTTCAATCAGAATGTCTGCCAGGCTGTTTTCCTTTCTGGAGCTTTGGCTTTTCATTCAAGCTCATGTGTTTGTTGGAAAAATTTAGTTCCTGTGGTTGCAAAGCTGAGGTCCCATTTTTTTTTTTTTAATCTTCACCTTTTGGTGCACAGGACGATGCTTCAACCAACTAAGCCACCTGGCCAGGATGGTCCCTGTTTTCTTGATTTCTGCTGGTCAAGGATCATTCTGAGCTCCCTGAGCCTCCCTTAGATCTTTGACTTATAGTCCTCTACAATACTGCCAGGTTACTTCTTCAAGATCAAAAGGAGAATCTCTCTGACTCTGGTAGGGCCCCTGGCTTTCTTTTACAGGGCTTACCTGATTAAGTTAGGACCAGCCATAATAATTTTGCTTTTGATTAAGTTAAAGTCATAGTAAGGGCCATAATTTACATCTAAAGAATTCTTTTTTATATGACATAATTCAAATAATGTAATCATTGGTGGGATAGCCCATCATATTCATGGGTCCCACCCACATACGAGGGGAGAAAATTGTACAAGAGCATAGATCATTGTGGATCATCTGAGAATTCTGTCAACCATCTTTGTCCTATTACAGAAGTGAATCTTTTGCTTTGCCCATTACTGAAGAATGGATTCTCCAATATGTATTTGTTTTTTACAGTTGCTTAGAGGGTTCTTTCCTGTTCAGAGATTAATGCTTCTTCAATGTTATAGTGAAATAAATAATAACTAATGTCTAGTTTTAAACTTTTATAGTGTTAAGTTCTATTTTATAAGCTTTGGTTAGAATATTAAATACATGTAAATCAATACAAATCTCAGTACTTATTCTCATTGAAGTCAACTTTTAAATTGGAATAGACTTGTAAAAGATTTTGGAGGGATTGTACTACCAAGGTATAGAGTAACACATTTGCCTTCAATAAACTTGTAGTCCAGTAGTGATCTTAAATAAAGATCAAACAAATAACTCTTACTTAAGACAAAGTAAGATTCTGCCATGAGAAATGATAGGATTATCATCCTATCTAATAAAAGAGTAATATGCAAATTGATCATATTCCCCATTACACACACAAGCCACACCCACCAGCCAATCAAGAGTGAGTGTGCCAACCAAGATGGCTACAGCCACAGAGAGAGCAGGAGGGAGGGTTGGGTTACCTCGGTGATGGAGGAAGCCACACTTTCTGCAGAACCTGGCAAGGCCCAGCCCTCTGCTTAAGGCTACAAAGTTTCAATTATAGAAGATAAATAAATTCCAACAGAAGGCTTAGCTCTGCTCCAGGCTACAGAGTTTCAATTGTAGAAGATAAATAAATCCTAGATACCAGGACCTCTGCTTGGGTCGCCAGGGGGCGACTGCTGGCCTGCAAGTCACCACAGGTCCCTCACTCAGGCTGCCCCACTCCCCAAGGGAACCCTCACCCTTATCTGGAACACCCTTTACAGCAAACCAGCTAACCTCCACCGGTGCACCAGGCCTCTATCCTATCTAATAAAAGAGTAATATGCAGATTGACCATCTCTCCAACAGAAAAGATGACTGCCCCTATATGGACACAAATGTCCACCACAAGATGGCCATCAGGGAATGGCAGTTGGGAGGGACCAGGTCTGCAAGGGAGGGCAGTTGTGGGCAATCAGGCCAGCAGGGAAGAGCAGTTGGGAGGGACCAAGCCTGTAAGGGAGGGCAATTGGGGGTGATCAAGCCTGAAGGGGAGGTCCATTAGGGGTAACCGGGCCTGCAGGGAAGGACAGTTGGGGAGAAGCCAGGTCTGTAGGGAAGAGCAGTTGTGGGGGACCAGGCCTGCAGAGGAGGGCACTTAGGAGTGACCAGGCCTGCAGAGGAGGGAAGTTAGGGGCAAACAGACTGGCAGGGGAGCAGTTAGGCATCAATCAGGCTGGCAGGGGAGTGACTAGGGGGTGATCAGGTTGGCAGGCAGAAGCAGTTAGGGGCAATCAGGAAGGCAGGCAGGTGAGCAGTTGGGAGCCAGCAGTCTTGGATTGTGAGAGGGATGTCCAACTGCCCATATAGGCCTGATGCCTCTGGATCGGGCCTAAATATGCAGTCAGACATCCCTCAAGGAGTCCCAGATTGGAGATGGTGCAGGCTCGCCAAAGAACACGCCCCCCTCCCGCACCCAGTGTATGTATTTCTTGCACCAGGACTCTAGTACATATATAAGAAAGCTTTTTGTTAATCCAGGTCCTTGGCTTTTAAGACATTTCTCATGTAAATACATGGTTGCATTTACCACAAGATGATAATGCTAACAATAATTCTGTATACTTAAAATGTACCCAGAGCCATCATAGATATTTAGGAAAACTCTGCCCTCAAAATTACCTTTGCTTGGTTAGCAGGAGCATCTCTGTTTTTCCATGAGGAAAGAAAGTGAAATGACTACTTGCCCGCATCACTCAGCTGGTAAGCAGCATACCCAGAGTAGACCTCAGAGATGATGAGTCTTCCTTGTCTTTTCTTATCATTTATGGTTTTAATATACTATGACAAATATTTATTTTTAAATCTTTGATAGTAGATAGAAATGAAATAATGTAGAAATAAGAAACATGCTCCTGATTTTAAAAATGACTACTTTACAAGTAATTTCAACTTATTGGTAGATTTTACAGCAAATCTCTTTCTAACAGGATTACCACAGAAGTAGTCTCACATACCAAACCAAGTGTAAGAAAAGAAAGTTTTATTTATACTTCTTGTCTCATCTTTAGTGTTTCTCAAATAAGAAATAAAATGCTAGACTAAGAGAAGTAACAAAGCCATAATTATCTGTCCAAAATTCTAAGGGATAATCAAAAGGTTCCAGAAGGCCTGTTTTCTCTCTTTTAACAAGTGCTCTTATAGCATTTCAAGGCATAAATAATTAACACTAGAAATATATTTTAAGTGTTGCATATTTTAAATATTCTTTAAGCAAAACATGATTTACATGTTAATATATTCCAGGTTATTTGGTTTATTGTCTCTAAATTTCAGTATCTCTTAATTTTTATATTGTTAGATTGAAATTAAAATCTACATATACATGTCTTTTAGAGCAAACATTTATTGGCTTGGTTCCTCCTCAATGAAGGAAATATTTATAGTGTCTGGATCTGCCACTGTGTAAGGAATACACAGAAATTGAATGGCATACACATTTGACAAATGAAAGAAGCTGCTGGGGCTGTTCATAGGAAGAAAAGAACCTCATCAAAGTTTAATTTTCTGAGTTGCCTGGGACCCACCTAGAATTGTAGCCATGAATTATGTCTTACCAAATTAAAATCTCAAAAGTCCAATTTAGATACAGAGCATTTCCTTCCAGGGTTGATAAAGTGTTCCAATGCATGCTACTTAAGTAAAAGCTAATGATATGACATGGCAAATAAAAATGTATTTTAATTTATATAGCAATAAACTAATAGATTATAAATTTCTGCTGAAATTAATTTGTGTCTTTTCAGCACCTTCTGTGCTACATATAGGGAGACTTGAAATGTTGAAACCATTATTTTGGTTCTTACTATATAGAAAGCATTGTTTGTAGATACTATAGGGAATACGTAAGCGAACAAAGTCACAGTCCTCTTGCAAAGATTTATTGGGGCTCCAGGTTGAGAAACAGGCACATTGCTATGGGAGAAAAGAGAATGGGAGAGCTGATTTGTTGAGGAAATATAATAAAGTGTACAAAATTTTCATAAAGGAGGAAATAATAAGTTGTCTTTAAGCATGAGAGTGAATTCAGCAGAAGGAAACTCCATATGTAGAGTCCTTGATGGAGAAATAGCAGACATGTTTGGGGAATGGCAGGCAAGTTTGACTGCAAGTGCTGTCTGACTGAAACACGGACTGATGGTAAATTTTAGAAAGTCTAATATAACCACAAACATCCCAGATTTATTCTACAGAGGTGCAGAACCTTGAAGGGTTTTTGAATAAAGGAATACAAGTCAGTGATGTTTTTGGAATTAAGTTCCAAGGAGGAGTGTTATTACATTATTTTCAGTAGAGAATCTCCATTAAAAACTGGCAGTGGGAATGAATATGAGAAACATTACATAACTTGTAGAACCTGACAATTGATTGGACATAGAAAATCAATAAATAAGGATATAGATACAAGCTTGGATGGTAACCAGTAAGATTTTCAGTTTTAGGGAAATTTTGAGTTTACTTTTAGATATTAATTATTATGTGCCTTTGGGAAGACTCATGAGTGCATCTTTCTTGAGATTCCATAGAATCATACTTTTAGATCATAAGTTAAAATATAACCAAATAAATTTTTTTAACAAGCATACTTTTTATTTCATGAAAACCTAGTATAATATCAAAAAAATATCAAGCCCTAGTTTTAAATCAGTGATCTGAAATACTCATATTTAACAGTATACACATGCATACATAGATAAATATGCAATTATAGATTTATTTGTATAGTTTCTAGAAGTTTTTAAATATGGTGGTAATACTTAAGTTAACATGTCTTATGTTACTCTGCACATTAGCTACATCTTTTGCTGTTTCTAATTAGAATTCTTAACAAAGACAGATTTCCCCCTCTGAGAGATTTCAGTACCATTTTGTCTAATTGCTCCTTATGCTAAACTACCATAATATAAGTTTCTTTGGAATAATAAAATAGTAGTGCAGTTATCCTCTTCAGGAGCTCTGGGTTGCTATGCCATTACAGCTTGGTGGCATTCTGCTGACTGCAGATTGGTATGAGCAAGGATAATATTAAAACAGTTTCTTCTACACAGTTTCATAAAAACATTGCCAGTATGTCATTTAGTAAAATGTTTATGTTATTAAAAAATTCAGATGTAAGAAGTTTAGTGCAGTCTACCTCAACATTACAAAGAGAACTTGTCAACTATCAATCAAGTTCATAAGAGTGAGCAAATTTGTTTATATGCTATTTATTTGATCTAAATCTCTAATAAGCCTCTTCCACTAATTGGACTTAACATTTATGTTGCTAAATGAGAAGTATTTTGGCTGCTATTTAGAATGGTAAGACCTACCCAGTGGAATAAACAACTAACATCTGTTATCTTGTC
This sequence comes from Lasiurus borealis, assembly GCA_004026805.1. Taxonomy (NCBI): domain Eukaryota; kingdom Metazoa; phylum Chordata; class Mammalia; order Chiroptera; family Vespertilionidae; genus Lasiurus; species Lasiurus borealis. Next base: position 10,796 of record PVJN01047623.1, read on the forward strand.
CTGCTCCAGCTTGGCTTTTACCAGTTAAGTACATCAGCCCTGAAGTCAAGGTTATCACATATGTGAATCTCTGGCTCACCCATATATATGTGAAGCCATAGAAATAGCACATCATGAGTGAAGACCAGCCAGCCAAAAACTATTGAGTACAGCTGGTCCATTTTTGTTTTAACCTTTACAAGCCCTGCAACTTTAAGAAAAAAACTCATAGAGGTTATAGTTTTTATAATAGCTATTTTATAATTCATTTTATTTATTTTCCTTAGCATTTTTCTGCTTGTAGAATTTATGTGATAAGTTTTAGACCAAATGCAATTACTTTAATAATACATTTACTTTTATTTTCTTAAAAAAGAAGCTAAATTTGGATTTGGCTGATCTTCGGAAAGAAAAAGAAGACTTATTAAAGAAATTGGAGTCCTCATCTGAAATCACAAGTTTGGCAGAAGTTTCCCAGGTAACAATTCCACGGATACAAGTTACATCACTTGGTCCTTCAAGGAGCATGGATTTGGAAATGAAGCAATTACAGTGCAAACTGAAGGTGACTATAATTTTTATTAAAGATGAAAATGTATTCATTTTCTGAATCTTAAAGACACTTATTCTAATTTAATTCTAGTAACAAAGGTAAATTATGGTATAAATAATCAAAAAATTATTATAACTATTTGACCTCATCTTCCTATTTTAGCCAGGTAGATTCTTATCTAATAATTAATAATATTATTCTCTGAAAAAAATGACAACACACCATGATATTATTCTAACTTGAGAGATGATGAAAACTATTCCATTGCTCGACTTCTCTCTGCTCCCATTCATCCCGCCACTAAACAGAATTCCTTTCAAATATGTAATTATCAACATAAGTAGAATGCTTCTCTTTACACACTTGCTATTATTTGGGTGTTGTTGGTTGCAGATGAGGTAGCTGGAGGGAAGGGAGAAGTACAGAGCAAACATGGGTGGGTTTAATAGATTTCAGTAAGCTGCGAATAAGAATAAAAAGCAGCTGAGACCGGTTTGGCTCAGTGGATAGAGCATCGTTCTGCAGACTGAAGGGTCCCGGGCTTGATTCCTGTCGGGGGCATGTACCTTGCTTGCGGGTACATCTCCAGTGTGGGGTGTGCAGGAGGCGGCTGATCGATATTTTTGTCTCATTGATGTTTCTAGCTCTTTATCCCTCTCCCTTCCTCTCTATGAAAAATTAATTTAAAAAAAAAGCAGTCTCTCTTTTATTTATAAAAAAATAGTACTTGCCCTGCTGAAACTGGTTTGGCTCAGTGGATAGAGTGTCAGCCTGCAGAATAGGAGGTCCAGGGTTCGATTCCTGGTCAGAGGCATGTACCTTGGTTGCGGGCACATCTCCAGTAGGGGGTGTGCAGGAGGCAGCTGATCGATATTTCTGTCTCATCGATGTTTCTAGCTCTTTATCCCTCTCCCTTCCTCTCTGTGAAAAATCAATAAAATATATATTTTAAAAAATAATAGTTGCCCTAACCCAGTGATCGGCAAACTAATTAGTCAACAGAGCCAAATATCAACAGTACAACGATTGAAATTTCTTTTGAGAGACAAATTTTTTAAACTTAAACTTCTTCTAATGCCACTTCTTCAAAATAGAATTGCTCAGGCCATGATATTTTGTGGCCAAAGAGTCGCATGTGGCTCTCAAGCCGCAGTTTGCCAACCATGGACCTAATCGGTTTGACTCAGTGGATAGAGTGTCGGCCTGCGGACTGAAAGGTCCCAGGTTTGATTCTAGTCAAGGGCATGTACTTTGGTTTCGGGCACATCCTCAGTAGGGAGTGTGCAGGAGGCAGATGATTGATGGTTCTCTCTCATCACTGTTTCTAACTCTCTATCCCTCTCCCTTCCTTTCTGTAAAAAAAATAAATATAATATATTTTTAAAAATAGTAGTTAAGTCCAAGTGAAACTGTCAACGACTTAAAAAGTAAGGCTGACCTTAATTTAAATAGAATTTTCTTGCTGTTTAAAAAAAAACAACTCATTTATTGCTCACATATTTTCTTCAGTGGGGATTGCTAGCTGGAAGCTAAAGGGGCAATGTATATGGTACCATAACTATAATGAGAAGCAAGGAAATAAAATTCTGATTGGAAATGCAGTCTGTTAGGAGTAGAATAAGTGATTGTTAAGAGGGTATTAGGATACTGAACTGTCAAATATCTTAGTTGTTTTCAATTAAAATATGTCTGCACTCTTCAATAATATCTTCAAATGAGCAATTACTAATAAGATAAAATATGATTAAGTTTAAAGTAAATGAATATATAATTGTTTGAAAATATTTTGCTTTTTAAATAATCAGATATACACATAGGAGTTAATTTAGATGCTTGTTAAATATCATATTCTTTAGACAGTGTTTATGTACAGAACTTGCCTCAACCTCTACATTTTATAATTTTAAATATCTTACATAATAGAAATGTGAGAAAAAATAGTTTTAGGCTTTGGTGCATGTATCTTTTCTTAAAGTGTCTGTCTATGACTGAAAAAGTGGGATAAAACATATAATTAGAACATTCCAGTGTTTAGGTTTCTATATAGAAGATAAAATCATTGAGGTTTTGTTTGTTTGTTTTTGGTCAATCCTTATCTGAGAATATTTTTCCATTGATTTTTAGGGAGAGTAGAAGAGAGAGTGGAAGACAGACAGAAACATCGATGTGAGAGAAGCATATCAATTGGTTGCCTCCTGCACAAGCCCCAACCAGGGGCTCAGGCTGGGGAGGAGCCTGCAACCCCAGGTACATGCTCTTGACTGGAATCAAACTCGGGGCCATTTGGTCTGCAGGCCAATGCTCTATCCACTGAGCCAAACCGGATAGGGTGAATTTTTTTTTATTTTATTTTATCTATTACAGATCTTTAATTCATAGTTTTGTGATTTTTTTTTTTTATATTTAAGTCTGCATGTTCCTTGCATGACTTTAGTTAAATCTAGTAATGTCTCATCTGATTTCTAAAAAAAAGCTTTAAGTTGTTAATAGGTTACCATTTATTTATATTTTATTTATTTAATTTTACTTCCTACTAATGGTCTAACCTAATTTTGCTAATTATAGGCCCATATGAAAATCTGTGTTATTTGCATTATAGTCTCTCATGGTGTAAGTTTTTACCCACCTACAAATTTAATAGTGACTTTGGAGGAATATGTGAGTCACAAAGGTGACACTAATTAAGAAGGCCTAAAGCAATAGATCATGCTTGATGTAAGTTTGAAGTGACATTGTCCATATCTACTCTGGAGTCCCAGAACATTAATCAGGCTGCATAGGGACAAAAAGGATAAATCTTACTTTGGTCTTGTTTCATGTTTCAATCTGGAAATATTCTACAAGATCAGTTTCCTCTAAATACATAATACTTTCTGCTACTACAAATTTTTGTTTCAATATGGTATTAGTTTGCTATGGCTGCCATAACAAAATACCCCAGACAGAGTGGCTTACATAATAGAAATTTATTTTCTCATAGTCTAGAAGTTCAAGATCAAGGTATAAACAGGTTTGGTTTCTTCTGAGGCCTTTATTCTTTGCTTGTATGGCGATTTTTGTGTGTGTGTCCTCATGTGTGTGTATCTCAGTGTGTGTGGTCTGTGTCCTAATCACTTCTTATAAGGTCACAAGTCATATTGGATTAAGGCCCACCCATATGACCTCATTTTACCTTAATTACCTCTTTAAAGATCCTATCCAAGTACAGTCACATTCTCAGCACTAGGGGTTAGGATTTCAACATATGAACTTTGTTCAGCCCATACTAAGTATCAAATTGCTAACAAAATTTTCCAAGAAATAACTTATTTTCTAGCTGATGTTTTTATGCTTAATTAAGAAAAACTGATTAGATTTGAATCTCTTAAAGGTCTACTATTATATACATTTTTTTTTATTTTATCAAATTAATTTTAGGCTTTTCTATGCAAATTCTTAGGTGTACTTCTTAGATATATGTGGTTCATTCAGTAATTGGACTGCTCATGTGCATTTTGGTTTACCCATACTAGACATGTTTCTCCAAGATATCCAACTTCATATCAAGATAATAAAATATTTAGAGACCTATAAATTCCTCCTGGTTATAGTAGTTACATTTAGTTTATTTTTAAGTTCTTTATGCAGTCTGAATTAAATAGTACTCCAATTTATATTTGTGATTCTTTGATTTTTTAATTGTTGAAAACATTCCTTTTTGTACATGCTGTGCTATCTTCCAGTTTCCCAGTAAGTTAATAATGCAGAATAGTGTTTTTCAACTATTACTCTATTATATGTAATTTATTTCCATGCTAGTTCTAAGTCCTTTACGAATATCAACTCATTTAATTCTCATTTCAACCCTACATAAAAGTTTTATTATTTCTATTTTACAATTCAAAAAAACGAAGACAGAGAGAAAATAACTCACTTGTCCATGGCATGCAGTTTCTAAGAGATAGGGCTGAGATTCAAACTTAAGCCATCTGGCTCCAGAGTCTATGCTCTTTCTTACTCTTTCACTATGAAAATATAAAATTACATATTTAATAAACTTAAATAGGAAAGCTGTAACCAGGATGGATTCTCACTTCTGTGACATTTTTGAAGTATGTATTTCACTCCAGATTTTAAGTCATACTGCAGATAAGTATAATATAGTAGGAACTGGAAAAGGGTCAGGGGATCTGGGTTGATCACTCTTTGTCCATTAACTTCTTGTAGAACCTGACTGAGGAAATTATTTAACTTCTCCAGAGGTTTAAAGCCGGGATACCTTTCTATCTGCTTAATAAGGACTTTTGAGGATCAAATAGAGTACCTGTGAGATTTAAAGATCTTGATAAAAGTACATGTCAAGCTGGCATTCTCTCATTTGTTATAATTCAATAATCCCTCAATTTTCCAGAAGTCAGAGGTACAGCATGTGAGCCACCTAAAATAGCAGCCTTAAGTCTAAAAACAGAAAAGAATAAAAAAGCTATCTTAAAATCCACTTAATTTATTATTCCACTGAAGATACTGTCAGGCTTCATTTCCTATCTGTTGCCTTTTGTTTTAAATGCAGCTCTAACAAATTTATTTGTCCAACTTCTCAGCAAAAAATCACCCCAGAAGAAGCA
>PVJN01047624.1:0-15930 GCA_004026805.1 Lasiurus borealis
GTGAGATGTGTGCAGGAATGAGGAAATAAAACTCTGTATAACCCTGTTGCTTGTCACATAGTATATAAGCTCAGCTTTGTATGGACTCGGGGCTCTCAGCCTCTGCTCTGCTTTCAGAGTATGTTGTGAGCCCCAGCATGCTGGTGAATAAACCCTTTGCTGTTTGCATGAGAACGTCTCTTGGAGGCTTCCTTTGAGCAGCGAGCGTTTCGACCCTAACAGCATGATTTTTAGAAAACTCCAAGAGCCTGGAGTGATTCAGTTTGTTCTCTCTTCTTAAAGGAAATATTTTAAATTTATCCAATTTAATATACTTGAAATCACATGGAAAGCTTTATCAAATAAAATGAATCAATATATTTTATTTATGTACATATATTTTAAATGTTATGAAGGTTTTGGCCTCTATGGAGAACAGGATAAAGTAACAAAGTATTTCTTGAAATTCAACAGCAGAATTTTAAGACCAAAATCTAAGACAAAAACCTCTAGCCCTCTGCATTTTAAATAGCTTGGAGGTGGGGCAGCATTTGTGCCTTGTGAATCAGATGTAAAAGTTAACTAAATTTGCTTTGCTTCACCACTTCTTTAAAAATGCCTACTTTGATTACTTAATAAATTATCTTTTTAAAATAAAATAAAGGTCTCATATAAATTGTTATATGAGAAACCAATATCTTTGTAAGCAATTTAATCCTAGTAAAGCCCAAGTAACTGAGTCTTCCCATAAGTCCTCTGTATCTGCAAATAAGCCAATTCTAAGCTTACTAAAATGTTTAAAATTTTGAAATCTCTTCCACTAATATTTACAGGGTAAACTAAAGATTGTTGTTAAAGTACCAAGTCTAAGTAGAATTGAAGTCACCATAAATGAATAATGATTTGAAATATAAGGCTTTCCAGTGAAAGGAAATGGACTCCCCTCCATCTTGTCCTATAAGGGCTGGAACCCCTGCCTAAACCCCTTCCGTTTTCTGGGAGTGGCCACAGGTGTGCCAGCAATGTCTTAACTTCCCTGACCCCCACCGGAATGAACCAATGAAGCTCCAGGAACACAGTGAAGGTCCTAATTAGGCTAAACCACAGAAAGACCCCAATTCCAGTGACCAATCTCTGTAACCCTCATCACTTTCCTAAGCCCCCTAATTATCCTACCCCATATAACTCATTGTTCCCGCCCGGCTCTCTCTCTCACCTCACTGCTGCACCAGAAAAAGGCTTAGAGCCAAACCCGGGTTTGAAAAAGACTGCTTTTGCATCGGAAAAGGCTCCTTAGTGGTTGATTATTGGGGACCCCGAACTCTGGGCATAACACCAGCATTATTTGTCAAAACATTCAAAAAGCATCTGCTTGTTATGTTTTTCACTAGCTTTAAAAATAAAAATAAAAAAGAGGTTTCTGAAGGCAATCCTGTTGCCTGAATTTTGTTTTGGAAGGAAATGAAGAGGGATTTCTTTCAAACATCTTAAGAATTGTACTTAAAAGTTAATATATTTGGTCTCATGAAGAAAAATAAAAAGGTTGTATTTTTGCCTCCCTGACATAGTTTTTTTAAAGTTACTCAGACTAATTTCAAAAATTTAATTAATGTCATTTATTGTCCATACCCTAGGAAAGTAAGTTAAAAAGTAACTCTTATTTTAAATTCATTTAAATTGGTTAATTGAAATAAGTGAATATTCATAAAACCTTAATTGTACTGGACAAAAACTTGTTCCTGAAGTATTAACTAAAATTGTTATTGATTATTCATTTCATGGGAAATATTGCTTAACATGCTATGAATCCAGAATAAGTCATATTTCTGCACAAAAAATTAAAATTAAAAGTCGTTAAGACTGCATTTTAACTAATATTTCCAAAAGCCTCCTAATTAAATAAAAACGTGGGGATAATAGAATAATATCCTGTAAAAAAAATCCTGTAAGATAATTACATCAAACCTTAAATGCTTTAAATTTTTACTTTGAAAATTAATTTTCATCAGTAATGCTGATAGCAAGGCACCCATGAAAACATACAAGGTGACAAAATAAGCCAGAAGGAAAATTGTTTGGGCAAAAATAAAAAAGGATCTTAAGTTTAATTTTTAGAAAAGATTCCTTTATTAACCTTTGGTCAAGAATATGTTTGCATATTTCCAGAAAACTCCTCCAAGCCCACGTGGATTCCTGCAACAATGAATCCCAGAGAGGAGCTGACCAGACTGCTTCAACCACAGAAATAAACTGTGGCCCCCAAGAACAGAGGAGAAAAAGTCCAGAAATGAAGATGGTGAAGACACCTTGCTATGCTAGCAGTCAGCAGCTGTGCATCACTGCAGGTTGCCCAGGACCAAACTAGAGAAGATCAGACCTGCATTGCCACCATTTGTCCACCAAGAACTGAAATATCTTTGCTGGCATGTATGCATAAGAAACTGTTGGATATGGAAATTGAAACTCAAAGAACTGTTGGCCCAAAAAGACACTGACTGCAGGCTGATTCCTTTAATGCCTGGCAGCAATTTAAAGCGATTTGATAGAACTCTATTCTTTCCATTGAATTTAAAAATCTTAAAACATACATTGTTGTTAAATTTAAAAAATCAAAAAGGGTGAGATGTTGTTAGCCAATTCCAGCAACTCATAATTGCAAGAGTTTCATCAAAAGGTTGGTGGAACTTGGGGACTCAACAAGGGCTGAGTCACATATGTTTTCTACCTATTGGAATGGCTAAAGGCATTTCCCCCAAACATGAATAGGATGCATTCCTGAATCTGACAATCCCCCTTTGAAGTGTATCTCCACCTAGCCTTAAGACAATTTGTGTTAATAAATAGCAAAGGGGCCAATGGGAAATAGAACTTAGAACTTAGCTCCTTTCGCTAAAGCTCCTCTTATCCCCAATGCCTTTCAAAATTATCTTTTGTCTTTGGACTCCTATTAATCTACCCACAGCCTTTCTGCAGATTGCTGAACCCTTCCTAATGGTAGAAGATATCTCATGAGCACTAAATGACACCCCAACATCTGGCTAGGTTTCTTTTTAAATCAGGAAAGGGAAAATGGGATAGAGAAGAGGTGATTAATGGCAACAGACACCTCTGGGCACCTGTAAGGATCTAAGGAAGAGCAATAAATCTCTAAATCTCTCTATTGATTCCTGCTAATGTTTGATAAACACTCACTATTTTGCACACATTTTCCCATCTCCTGGGGAAAGGCAACTTCTGGCAAGGGACTATTCTTCCAAAAACTCAAGTCTCAAGCATTATTCCTCTACTGAATTAGCATATCTATAGCTATTAGGCTGAAGATCATAGGGAAAATGCAGGATGACAGGAAGACAGCCTTAGAGACCAAGTATTTTACTTACAGTAGTATTTTAACAATTTTTAAGTGTACAGTTTATACCCCTGGCATTAAGTGCATTGGCAGTGTTATGTAACCATCACCATCATGTGTCTCAAGACCTTTTCCATCTTCCCAAACGGAAACTCTGTACACATTGAACGCTAAGTTCCTGTTCTTTCACTCTTTCAGAACCCTGGCAAACTCCATTCTACTTCCTGTCTATGAATTTTACTGCTCTTGCTAACTTATATAAGTAAAATAATACAGTATTTATCCATTCAAAATATCTCCATTTGGACATTTCAAAGTGTTAACTTCTATTGTTCTCTTTCCTTCCAAATTTGCTCCATTCACAGACCTGTCTGTCTCAGTGGGTGCAATTTCATTCTTCCAGTTGTTCAACCCCCAAACCCTGGATACATTCTTGGCTTTTCCCCTCTCTCACACCCTGACTGACAACAAAATCTGGTGGCTCTTCCTACATAATATAGCACAACTGACCATTTCCAACCCTTACTCTACTATCCCTACTCTGGTCCTCATCTGGCTAGCCAGTCTAAGCATTCTGCCTCAACTTACCATCCATGCTCAACCCAGCAGCCATAATGATTTTCTAAAATTTTAAATCAGACCATGTTATGTGTCTGCTCAAACCCCTGCAGTGACTCTGCAGACACCCAGAGTAATGAAAGCAAAAGCCCTTCAGTGGCAGAGAAAGCTTCCCAGGATGACCCCTGATGCCTGTCCTCCTCTAAGCTGCTCTGCTCCCCATCACTTCCTCTGCTGCAGCCACATTGCCTCCAGGCAACCTTCCACTTCAGGGTGTTGGTATTAACCTCACCCTCTGCCTGGGGCACTGTTTACCCAGATGTACACCTACATAAATCACTTACCATCTTCACAAATGTAACTTTCTCAATGAGGTGTATGAAGACCACTGGTTTTGTTATGACAGCCTGCTCCTTTCCATACCCCTAATTCTCTTAATCCTGTGGCAGTTGAGCCTAAAATAATGACTGACACATCGTAAATAGTCAGTAAAAATACGTTTGATAAGTTGAATAAACAAATGTGGTTCCAAGGGATCTGCCAGTAGCATTGTTTCCTGACCACAGTAGATTGGCCAATATGTAAAGAAGACATGCCTGTGCCAATTAGCATTCTTTTCTAAGTATTTTTTCTTCTTAACACAAATGAGCTTAAATGCATCTAGTTTCTATTAAGTAGTGATGTTACCAGATATGAGTAGTGAGAGCAGCTGTTTCCCATGTCTCTTTTTATGTGGAGGTAACCAGTCTGAGAAAATAAAGCTGATAATCTGAAAGGAAATCCTCACGGTGTTTGAGCCTCTATGTGCAGTTGTGGCAGTGGACAGCTGAGCCTCTGCTCCCCTAGGTTCAGAGGAACCAGGAGATTCTCTGTCTTTCATTTGCCACCAAAGCAGACCTGTCCAGTGCGGCCTCATCTCTATGTGAGCCTGAATCAGGAAATGGCCATGCTCAAAGTAAATCAGCAAGAGATATTTTCCACCTTCTCAGTTCAAGACTTATGTGTCAATTGTTGGTAAACTTTATATCACACATGTGCTGTCATAGGTTGGATAACCTCCTAAAAATTTTCATTAAGCTCTAGAACCTGTGAATATATTACTTTGGATGGCAATAGGTACTTTGAAAATGTGATTAAGTTAAGGCTCTTCAAATGAATTATCTGGGTAATTACAAGGAAACTTATCAGAGGAAGTCAGGAGAACTAGGGAGAGATTTGATGATGTTCTACTGTTGAGTTTAAAGATGGAAGAAGGCATCACAAACTAATGAATGTAGGAGATTTCTAGAATTTGGAAAAGCCAAAGGAGATTGTCTTCCAGAGTTCCTAGATGGGAAGTAACACTGATGATACATGTCAGACTTCTGCTCTCTAAGGTTACAAGTTCTTTTAAGCCAATAGAATTATGGCAATTTGTTATAGCAGGCTGTTAGGCAGAGGAGGTTAGGGGTGATCAGGCTGGTGGGTTAGGGCAGTTAGGGGTTATAAGGCAGGCAGGCAGGTGAGGGGTTAGGAACCAGCGGTCCACAATTGTAAGAGGGATGTCCATCTGCTGGTTTAGGTCCTCTGGATCAGGCCTAAAGTGACATCCACTGAGGGGGTGCAGGCTGGACTGAAGGGACCCTCTCCCTGCTGCCCCTGGGCATGAATTTTGTGCACTGGGCCTCTCGTTTGCTTATAAAATCCCGAGTAAGTAAGATTATCCTATTAAGTGGAGGCCCGTTGGATGAATTTGTGCAGGGTGGGGTTCCTGGTTGTGGCCTGTGGGGATCAGGCCAAAACTGGCAGTCCAATGTGCCTGCCTCTCCTACCTGTCACTCCCACTCATCCTGGCCCCACTGCGCCTGCCATGAGCTCCTGCCCAGTCATTCCCTATTGGGTAGCAGCGGCCCTCGCCAGCTGTGAGCCCTGTGTCTGGCACCTGCCTGTCCTGAGGGGGGTTTCAGGTGATGGAAGCAATCAGCCCTCCAACTGGGCAGTGGGATGCCCTTGCTGGCCTGTGATCTGGAACCGGCCCGCTGATGTTTGCACCAGTTGTCGTGAGCCACCTGGCAGGTGCTTTTATATAGTTTCTTTTGGTAGAGTGTCTAGGGAGGGGAAATGGCCTTGATTCCCGAGGCTGACTTCCAGGTGGCCTGTGGCACTGCCAGGATCATGTCGTGATGCCAGTTCATCAGTGCCTGGCCTGTTCTCTGGAGATTGGGCCTGCTGGACAACTGAGGGAGTGAGTGGTTTCCACTCGGCTGGTGGGCCAGGATGGTTCAGTTATATGAGTGGCAGTCCCCTTGTGGGAGCGCACTCACCACCAGAAGGCAGCTCCTGCATTGAGCATCTGACCCCTTAATGGTCAGTGCATGTCATAGCAACTGGTCCTTTGGTCATTCGCTTGCTTAGGCTTTTCTATCTTACTTAATAAAAGAGTAATATGCAAATTGACCCCAGCCCCACTACACCAACAAGCCACACCCACCAAGCCAATCAGAGTGAGTATGCAAATTAACCCAACCAAGAAGGGTACGGCCACAGAGAAAACAGGAGGGTGGCTTGGGTTGCCCCTGGTGATGGAGGAAGCCAAGCTTTCCACAAACCCTGGCCAGCCCAGGCCTCTGGTTAAGGCATCAAAGTTTCAATGGTTGTGCGAGAAGAAGGCTTGGCTCTGCTCCAGGCTACAAAGTTTCAATTGTAGAAGATAAATAAATCCCAGATATGAAAGCCTGGGCTGGGGGGTGTGGACAACTTGCAAACCACCATAGGCTCTTTGCCCAGGCCACCCAACACCACAAGGGAACACCCATCATGATCCAGGACACCCTTCAGGGCAAACCAGCTGGCCCCCACCTGTGAACCAGGCCTCTATCCTATCTAATAGAGCAATAGCAGATTGACCATTACTCCAACACACAAGATGACTGCCCCATGTGGTCAGAAGATCCTGCCTTTATGTGGACACAAGATGGCCATCACAAGATGGGCATCAGTGGAGGGCAATTGGGAGGGACCAGGCATGCAAGGGAGGGCAGTTAGGGGTAATCAAGCCTGTAGAGGAGGGTAGTTAGGGTTGACCAGGCTGGCAGAGGTGGGAAGTTGGGGGTGACTGGGCCTGCAGGGAAGGGCATTTGGGAGGTACTCAGGTCTGCAGATGAGGGCAGTGAAGTATGACCAGGTCTTCAGGGGAGGGCAGTTAGGGGTAATCAGGCTGGCAGGGGAGCTGGTAGGCATCAATCAGGTTGGCAGGGGACTGATTAGGGGATGATCAGGTTGGCAGGATATAGTGGTTAGGGGCAATCAGGAAGGCAGGCTAGCAGTTGGGAGCCAGCAGTCCTGGATTGTGAGAGGGAGCAGGCTAAATGGGCAGTCAGACATCCCTCAAGGGGTCCTGGATTGGAGAGGGATCAGGCTGGGCTGAAGGACACCCCTCCTTCCTTGGGCAGGGATTTCGTGTCCCAGGCCACTAGTATACCTATACAAGACCATCTTATATATATGGAAGGTCTGCCCCCATCTATGTAACCCATCTATTTTTAATAACTGACCTATAATTCCATATGTTTTCTGACATGCCTCTTTTATATGTATAAAAGCCCATCTTATATATATAGAAGTTCTACCCCATCTATGTAACCCATCTATTTTTAATAACTGACCTACAATTCCATATATTTTGTGACAATAGTTTTGAATGTGACCCAAAACTATTCTTCATTAAATTTCTACTAATTATCTGTTATTCATACCAAGTGTTAGCAATGATGTGGAAAAACTAGAATCTTCATACATTCCTGGTAGAAATGTAAATTGGTGCAGACACTTTGGAAAATAGTCTGGCAGTTTTTAAAAGTTAAAAGTTAGTTTACTATATGACTTAGAGTGTACTCTAGCTCCTCAAGAGAAATAAGATCCCAGGTCATTACAAAGACAAATACACAAATGTCCATAGCAGCATTATTCAAAATAACCCAAAACTAGAAATATTCAAGTATCATTAACTGACAAATGAATAAACAAATTTTGGTATGTAAATATAATATAACACTTACCTGCAATGAAATAGAAGAAAATGTTGATGCTGCACCATGGATGAACCTCAAAACATGTATTAAGTGAAAGAAGCTGGAAACAAAAACCACATATTATATGATTACTTTTATTTTTTATTTTTTAAAAAGAACATATCCAGAAAAGGCAAACTTGTAAAGACAAAAAATGGTAAGTGGTTTCCTAAGGGAAAGTGGGAGTGGGCATTAACTGCAAATGTGCACAAGGATTCTTTCTCAGGTGACAACAATATTTTAACACTGGATTGTGATTATGATTGAGTTACTTCATAAATTTACTAAAACCAGTGAATGTACATCATCATCGGGTGAATTTCATGTATATAAGTTATACTTCAATAAAAGTGATAAAATGCTTAAAATATTTTTCTGGAATTATTCAAGGTGAGGTAAAGACTTTTCACTTAATTTTCAACAGGATCTACTACAAACCAATATTATTATACTTATGCTATACATTGCAATATTTTACCTCTAAGATCCCCTCCTCAATTTGAATACAATAGACAATAAATACATATTGGATTGGAGTTAATGGAATCAAAGTGAATTAAAGTGACAGGTAACTCCTTTCTAGTTAGAAAATTATTGTTTTTGAGTCACTTTTCAGTCCTTACGGTGTATCTAATAATTCTCTCTTTTTTTTTCTCTCAAAAGTTTCCACCTTCTTTCATATATCTTCTTAATACCTCTCCTGTCTTTATCACCTGTATTATTTTTTTGTTCCTGCAGGAGATGCTCAGCACTTTATTGGATAGGCCAAGGAACATAAAGAGGAAAGAAGACAGTGAGATGAGAACATATATCCAACAAACTTTGCAATGAGTCAGTTTCAACAGTGAATGAGTTGAGTGATCATCCTGTATAGAAATTCTGGGAAAGGATACAACATCCACATCTCAGCATATCCCAACTAAGAGATGAGAGACATGGTATCCCCACACCTCTCCTTTAAGAGCTGTCTATGGTCTGGCCACTGTGGCTCAGTGGTTGAACCATAACCTGTGAACTAGGAGGTTATTGTTGGATTTCCAGTAAGGGCACATGCCCAAGTTGTGGACTTGATTACAATAGGGTGCATGTAGAAGGCAGCTGATCCATGATTCTCTTTCATCATTGATGTTTCTACCTCTCACTGCCACTCCATTCCTCATTGAAATCAATAAGAATATAGATTAAAAACAAAACAAAAAACAAAAAACAAGACCTCTCTCTGATATAACTAACAATTCCTGTCACTTCTGCTCTCACATATTGGACAAAGAGGGTTCCAGTTAGTGTGGATGTTGGTAGTCATGCAATAGAGATGGTGAGAGGATCCCAGGAGATGTAGGAGGAATGTTGACAGCATGTGCTACTCCATGCTGTCTTGCAGACTCAATTCTATCAACGTTCATCCCCCAAGAGAATTAGGTTCTAAACATGTTCATATATCTGCAACTAATATTCCTGATGCACCACAATAGAGTTCAAGAAACAAACAGTATCATATGAGAAAACAACTCTTATTTTATTATATTCATTATTACATGTTTTTGAATCTTAGAGCATGTATCTCAAAATTGCAATAATGAGAAATATAAGCCAAATATTTTATAATATATTTTCCTTTGTTTCTCTTGTCCTTGGAGATGTATAGGTGAAAATATTGTTATTGGAGATGACTGAGATTTTACTGCCTATGTTCTAGGATTTTTATGGTTTTGTGACTTTTTAGTTTTCTATCCACTTTGAATTTTTCTTGTATATGGTATAAGTTGGTAGTTTAGTTTCTTTTTTTTTCATATACCTGTCCAATTTTCCCAGCACCATTTATGGAAGAGACTGTCTTTACTCCATTGTATGTTCTTGTCTCCCTTGTTAATATGAATTAACCAAAGAGATGTGGGTTGATTTCTGGGCCCTGTTCTGTTCCATTGATCTGTATGCCTGTTCTTGTGTCAATACCAGGCTGTTTTGATGACAGTAGCCTTATAGTATAGTTTAATATCTGATAGAGAGATACCTCTAGCTTTATTCTTTCTTAAGAATGCTGATGCTATTTGGGGCCTTTTTGGGTCCCATGCAAATTTCTGAAATATTTGTTCCTGGTCTGTGAAATATGAGTTGGTATTTTAATAGAAATTGTATTGAATCTACAGATTGCTTTAGTAGTATGGATGTTTTAATGATGTTAATTCTTCCAGTCCATATATAGGTATTT
The DNA here is from genome assembly GCA_004026805.1 of Lasiurus borealis. Taxonomy (NCBI): domain Eukaryota; kingdom Metazoa; phylum Chordata; class Mammalia; order Chiroptera; family Vespertilionidae; genus Lasiurus; species Lasiurus borealis. The sequence goes on from PVJN01047624.1 coordinate 10,145, forward strand.
TTTTTCCCTCCTTTGTTAAGTTTATTTCTGGGTACCTTATGTTTTTTGTTGCAATATTAAATAAGATTGTTTTCTTAGTTTCTCATTCTGATAGTTCATTATCTATAATAATAAAAAGGTAATCTTCTAATTAGACTAGATATCCTTCTGGACGTCATTCCAGATGTCCTTCTGGGTGAAGCCGGGTCTGGAGCAAAGCTTTGGTCCAGGATGCCTGATGGTGGCTGGAGGGAAGCTGCTTGGGACCCAGGTCTAGAGGGAAGCCAGTGCCTGCAGCCGGGGAAGGAAGGCCTACTCTTGCATAAATTTTCATACATCTGGTCTCTAGTTCCTGTATAAAAAGGCTACTGAATCCTGGCCAGGAGGCTCAGTTGGTTGGAGCATTGTGTTCCAAAAGTATGTGTTCAATTCCTGGTGAGGGCACATGCCTAGGTTTTGTGTTCGATCCCCCTTTTGGGCATGTATGGTTGGCAACTGATCGTTATTTCTTTCTTCCCTTCCTCTCTCTCTAAAATCAATAAATCATTGGGTGAAGGTTAAAAGAAAATACTACCAATTTCTGAATATTAGTTTTGTATCCTGCTACTTTGCTGCATTCATTTATTAGATCTGATAGTTTTTTGGTGGAATCTTTAAGGTTTTCTATGTACAGTATCTTGTCATATGCGAATAATGATAGTTTTACTTCTTCCTTTCCAATTGGATGTCTTCTTGTCTAATTGTGGTGTCTAGGACTTCCAATACTATATTGAGTAAGAGTGGTAAGAGCAGACATCCCTGTCTTGTTCCTGATCTTAATGGGAATGCTTTTAGATTTTGCCCACTGAGTATGATGGCTATAGATTTTTCATATATGGCCTTTACTATGTTGAAGTATTGTTTCTCTGTTGCCACTTTGTTGAAGATTTTTATCATAAATGGGTGCTGATTTTTTGTTTTGGTTGTAATTTGTATTTACAAATTACTTGACATGTAATGATATTGAATACTTTTTTTATGTACTTGTTGGTTCTTTAGATATCTTTAATGAGGGCATCTGTTGAAGGATTTACCCATTTTTTTATGTGAATGTTTTCTTCTGGTTATTTGTCCTTTATTTTATTTGTGTCTATCTCTATAGGTACATGCCATATATATGTATATATGTATATATATGTTATAATATGTATATTATATGTACATATATTATAGGAACTTTTTGTAGTTTCTGGCTTATGTCTTCACTCCTTTCATAATTGTTAGCTATAAAGGGAATCTATTGGTTTGATTACTGGAAAGTCCTTGGGTATAACTGTTTTCAGGCATGCTAGATCCTGGGGCTGAAAGAATTATCTGGATAAATTCTGTTTCAGTATCTTGCTGTACATCTTCCCTATATTCGCTATTTTTCTTGGCAGGCTATCTCTCTTCATAGTTGGCCCCAGAAGATTCAAACTGCTTTCTTTTGAGGTTGGATTCTCAAGGAGAAGAGTGATGGCCATTTGGGACAATTTCAATATGATTACTGTAATTGAAACTTTTTGGCTCACTTGCCCATTGTTATCCAATAGGATGTAAAACTCCAATTTGTTTAGACTGGCTCCTACACTCATCCAGAAGCCAGAATAGAGTCTATACTTGCCTTCTCCAGTCATCAATTGTTTCTATATTAACTTTAGAATCTCCTTATCAATTTTACATATAAAACTGGGAGCATGCCTGGAATTGAGTTGCTTTTATAGAGTAACCATAATGATTTTATGGAATAACCTGAATGAAATGACAACTTTATAATATTAAGTCTTCCAAATGATAAATGCAATATAATTTTTTTAACTGTGTTTTGTAGTTTTAATTGAAGTGGTATTGAATACATTTATTTGATTTATTTCTAGGTATGTAGTATGTTTTGCTTTGTAAATATTTTCATTTATTTTCTTTTTTGATTTTTTTCAGCCTAGCACATAAAATTGCAATTTCTTTTTGTACATTGATCTTTTATCCTGTGACATTTATATATTTAATTATTTATTCCAATATTTATGGCTTAGTTTAGATTTTCTGTGTGTACAATCCTTTCAATAACAATAAAAAATTCTTTTATTTTTCTTGCCTCATTGCTTTACAGTGATGAATAGATATGATGAAAAGAAACATCCTTGCCTTATTTCTGATCTTAGGGGACAGTGTTCAAAGTTTCACCAGTAAGCATAATAACAGCTCTTAAATTTTTCATAGTTAATGCCATCTTTTAGGCAAGCAGTATCTTTTTATTCTTCTATCACTATTTCCTCTTTTTTTTATTGTCTAAAATTTTACATATGTCTTCTTTTTCCCCTGTTGCCTGCCCTCCAGCCATTCCCACACCGCCCCAGTATTTGTGTCCATTGGTTATGCTCATATGCATGCATACAAGTCTTTTGGTTGCTCTCTACCCCCTCAACCCCCCCCCCCCAATCATTTGTTTCTGGATTTTTTTTCTTGTTCATCAGATTTTGTTGATCATTATATTCCACATATAAGTGAGGTCATGTGATATTTATCTTTCTCCAACTGGCTTATTTTGCTTAGCATAATGCTCTCCAATTCCATCCATGCTGTTGCAAATAGTAAAAGTTCCTTTTTTATAGCAGGAACCAGAGGGCTGATGCACGAAGTTTGTGTAAGAGTAGGCCTTCCTTCCACTGGCTGCTGGCACTGATTTCCCTCTTGCACCTGGGACCTGAGCTTCCCTTGCAGCCCCGGTTTTGATCAGAAGATTATCTGGAAGGACATCTGGTCTAATTAGCACATTATGCTTTTATTATTATAGATAGTATTCCATTGTGTAGATGTACCACAGTTTTTAATTCATCATCTGCTAATGGGCACTTAGGCTGTTTCCAAATCTTAGCTATTATAAGTTGTGCTGCTATAATCACAGGAGTGCATATATCCTTTCTGATCAGTGTTTCTGGTTTCATGAGATATAGTCTTAGAAGCGGGATCTCTGGATCAAATGAGAGTTCTATTTTTAACTTTTTGAGGAAACTCCATACTGTATTCCACAATGGCTGCACAGTCTGCATTCTCACCAGCAATGTAGGAGGGTTCCTTTTTTCTCCACATCCTCACCAGCAGTTGTTGTTTGTTGAATTATTGATGATAGCCATTCTGACAGGTGTGAGACGGTAACTCATTGTTGTTTTGATAGCACTATCTTTTCAACCATCCATATCATATGAGGTCTCTGTGTTATGCAAGAAGTGTTAAAAAATAAAAGGAGAAAATCCAGTCAATAAAATATGAGAGACCGGGATTGCTTGTATCTTTGAGTGAAAACATATGGTACATTGTTGTTATAATGTCCATATTGATTGATAGTTTGATTTGACCAAAATAGTTATGGTTTATTGAGTGATTACTATGTCACACCACAACAACATTGAGATAGATGCTGTTATTATCTACATTTTATAGATGAAGAAAGAGTCAGAGAAATAGCTTGCCCAATGGCACATAGTTTGTGAGTAGCTAAATTTGCATGGCTTCAGAATTCACATGTTACCTACTACATATTATTACTAAAAAGAGTAATTTGTGGAAATAGTATCTGTTGCACAGCAATAAAGTCTGACATTCTTTAGGTTCAATATTAATTCAAAGTACAACTTCTGAACAATCATTGTTATAGTTACATTTTAAAAAATTTGCCAGGTGCCACATATTCATGGATCATCTTTTGGTCATATACTTTTCTTAACATAAAAACTTAAACTTTAGCCCTGGTTGGTGTAGTTCAGGTGGTTGGAGCATCATCCCCACGCACTGAAAGATGGCAGGTTAGATTCCCCATCATGTCACATGCCTGGGTTGTGGGTTCATTGCCTAATTGGGGCATATGTGAGAGGCAACCAATCAATGTTTCTCCTTTTATCCCTTTCTCTAAAATCAATAAGTATGTCCTTGGGTAAGTATTTAAAAAAATTAATTGCAAAATTTAATTTTATAAATTGACTGCTTCTGATTTCCAGATGAACATCCTCCTTTAGTGGTCTTCTAATTTTGTTCTTCTCTGTCCCGTTGTTTTGACTTTTTATTGTAGCAAAAATATGAAACAAAACTCCCTCTCTCCCTAACGCTCAAGTGTACTATACAATGTCAATCATGTACACGTTGTTGTGCAACAAAATCCCCAGTCTTTCTCACCCCATCCTTTATGACTGAAACTATACCAACCAACAACTCCTCACCATCCGTTCCGCTCAGCCTCTGTAACCATCATTGTATTTTCTGTTTCTATGAGTTTAACTACTTTAGATGCCTCAAGGTAAGTGGAATCAGACAATATTTGTCTTTTTTGTGACTTACTTTACTTAGCATAATTTTATGAAGATTCATTCATGTATAAGACAGCATTTCCAGTTTTAAGGCTCCCTAACATTCCATTCCTTTATGCACCAAATTTCCCCCCCCCCCCCATTCATCTGAGAGTGGATACTTAGGTTGCTTCTACCTTTTGGCTATTGTGTGTAATGTTGCAATAAATATGAGTGTGGAAATATCTCTTCTCTTCTCTGAGCCTCAGATGCAAATAGGACATGTGGATTATCTTCACTTACCCTCCAAATAGGACTGCCAGATTCAGCGGGAGAAAAACAACACGACATGCCCCAATTGGAATTTCAGAAAATAATGCTTGTACCAAACAATACTTCGTTGGTTATCAGAAATTCAGTTTTCAATGGGTATCCTATATTTTATCTGGCAACTCTACCTCTAAGGTCACTATGAAGATTAGACATAATGTGATAAAATCTATCAGTCATATGGCAAGTTTACATCAAATGTGGTATCTATTTTTATAACTTCTATATGTTTGCATTTCAAATAAGAATCCCAGGAATTCAAAATTAATTTGATATTGCTATCTTTATGATCCTAAACAAGTTTAAGATGTGATCCTGAGCACTTCACCTAACTTCTAAGTTTATTCCAAATAGAATCTTTGAGTTAAAACTAGGGTGCCACCTTGTTTTCATAAATAAAATTGTATTGGAACACAGCCTTGCTCATTCAAGTATGTGTTGTTGATGGCTACTTTTGTGCTATGATGACAGAGTTGAGTAGTTATAACAAAGAATGTATAGAATACAAAGCCTAAAATATTTACTACCTGCTTCTTTACAGGACAATTTGCTGATCCTTTCTTGATGTTGTTGGGATATTGTTCACTTTATGGGGTTATGAGGAGGAGAAACCAAATGTATGTAAAGTGATTAGAACATTGGCACATAGTAAAGGACCAATAAGTGGAAGTTGTGTTTATCATATTAAGATGCCAAAGGAAAAAAATACACAAAAATTCTAGAGATGTTAAAATGTCATTTGATAAATTATATTCCATTCCAGATGAGAAATATTAACAGAATAAGAATATAAAGAACAAAATATGTACATTAAACTAGAACTAGTATGAGGTTAAATGCAGGAAACTTGGAATCATGTTCATTATAGTGAATAAAGTTACAAGTTCATTCTAACACTATTATATTCTAGAAGAGGAAACCTCTGCATTAGGACCTAAACTTAAAAATGGAAAGAGACCACAATAATGAGTAATTTTGGATAATATGATTATACTCTTGGAACACAACTAGAACCACTTTTAGAATAAATAAGAGTTCTAGAAAAAGAAGAAATGATTAAAAGCATGAGGGTAGGTTAAGGGAACTTTGGGAAAATGCATCATGGAGTTACAAGAGGAAGAAGAAAATGATTGGGATAGAGATATGTGTGAAGAAATAATGACAGGAAACTTCCCTACC